>JASGYR010000166.1:65000-129561 GCA_030068185.1 Colletes collaris | reverse complement strand
ATACGAAGCATTAAAAACTACTCTAAGTTTCGTAGTCGAACCAGATTCGCGCAGCACGCCGTGATGCGGTACAGGATAATAAACAGATCCTTTGTTTGGTTAAATGATCTGAGATGCGCTCCATATGGCCGAGATCCTCGTAATTTTAAAATTCCCGATATGCGTTTTGAAATGAAGATCTGGTTTCCAAAACGTCTTTCCAGTTTGAAGAACAAGGAGCTCGCGGCTTTCTCACTCTCACCCAATTGAGCGGGCAAACATTTAAGAGGTAAAGAAACAATATACCTGCCAGATCTTTATCTCGCCTATGCGTTTGAGCGTAATGATCCTCACATGCTTTAGACTTCTTCCCGTTAACGAGTTATATTAGAAGGAACTTTCCCTCGATTTTCCAGAAACGAGTTAGAGTCTCAACAAGGTTTGCCTCTTTGAATGGAACACTGCAATGAGACAGCATAGTGAGTATTATTTTCCAGATTGCTTGATTTACGCCTTAAAGTGCCCAGTTAAAATCCACCCAGCGAGGTGGCTTGGGCGATGAGGAGTATTCGGTGGGCCTTGTTTCAGAAGCCCGACCTTATGATTTGGAGCATAAATATCGCTCCCAGAATTAAGTTGATTCGTTTAGCCGAAAAAATATGAGAGGATCGGCCAGTTCCAGCCGCTTCTAAATGTGACAGGGCAGAAGTGCTAGAAGATTTCACCGCTTGATGAGGATGACTAATCGCGGAAGTATATATGCAGAAAAGACTATACGAGGTTGAGTTATCTAAGCGAGAGTATAACCGAAGAGAGACCCTACCTTTTGTATAGGTTTGCGTCTTACCGGACGCCGATAACAGGAATTTTCTCCGGTATTCGAATTAAATTTAAGATCTGCGCCACGCTCTCCTCCATCAACGAGACCTCTGAACAGGGGTCAATTAAAGGCTCTTACGGATACCCTTTTTTCCCTGGTCTGACTCCAGCACAGAAGTTCTGTGGTAGCAAGCACAACGGAGACGCTGGCGAGGTTACGGAGCAGGAAGTCGTGTAGCGCAGTGAGCCACCTTTTCCAGAATATGAGGCGGTCTGCTCAGTCTGCAAGTTCTCATTCGATTCTCCGATCTCTTTCTGATACCTGCTTGGAAGAAGAAGCATCCGCAGCAGTAACTTGCTCGAAGTTAGAACTGAAGTGACGGTATGATGCTTACCTACGCAGAGTTGACAACGTTTAGTAGACTTACAAGCTAACGAAGAGTGAGGTGCTAGACAATTATAACAAAGACGCTTCTCTGGTGATCAGCAGCTTCCTCTCGAGGATTTAAGTTCTGGTATAGGTAGGGCAGAAGAGGGATGAAGTGCTCCTTTTTGGCAGATGAGACATCGACGATTAGGCTTCTCCAGTAGTGTGTGTCGCGTACGCCTTTAGACGTGGAGTGGTATATGAGGGTGTTCTTTCTTTTCGTGTCGCAGGACTCCGGTCTTCTTCTGTGGGCTTTCCGCAGGTGAGCTGGACGATCCCTCCACCGCTTCCTAGGGGCGCGCAGTTTTGTAGTAAGAAAGCGTTCTCTCGGTTGCTCGAAGGTTGGAGGTTCAGAAGTTTATCCGAGTGGAAGTTTCTTCAGCCCATTCGCGTCCTTGGGTCCAGCTTCTCGGCGTTATGAAGACGAGCCAGTCGTCCCATTGCCGGGACTGGTCGCTTCAAGGCACTTTCCAAAGCTTGGACTGCATCCGTCGTTGCCGTTCAGGAGCTCCTTCAGGCTCCAGATGATTTCCTTTTATCGATTGTTGGGACATCAGAGAAGACAGTTGGGCGTGAATCAATACACGCAGATTTGATACCGTTTCAGTTATTGTTGTCCAAGCTCGTTCGAAGTTATCGCCAGTGAACGGTATATTTTGTAGAAGTAAAGCAGGTTAGCCAGTCAAGCTGGTCTTTTAAATAATGTAGCCTTTCAACAGGAGAGAGGGTTACATTGTCTAGAATAAGCGTTTGAAATAGATCGCGAAAAATTTGACCAACTTTTATAATCGCTTGAAAAACTCGGCAGTACTATTTTTAGCGGTAGTGATCAGAAGCGACGAATTACAGTGAGATGGTTCGGGCTTACCCGTTAGAATTTTCTTTCCTTTAGATCGAGTAAAATCGCTTTTTGTTGAACGTACGCCTCCTCGCACTGGCCGGATATAGTCTAGTTTAAAATATTGATTTTCGGGTTCGGTCTGCGAAAAAACATCCCGATGTAGACTGATCGTGCGCTTCGAGAAACGTGGCCTAGATTCTTTTTCTATGAGCTCCAAACGCGATGTAATAACACCTTTAGTTAGTTTGGCCGCACCCATTTTTCGCATATTCTCAACTGTAGAACAAATACGTTTGAATAGGTCCGAGCTGTTTCTTAACGTACTTCTCCATGCTTTGGTATCCTTGCGGCACAACAGGTATATAACGGCTCGTTAGATGTATAAAGGTTACAACAGGTGTTTATTTAGATTCTTGTGGCGAAATATCCTTCTCGAAGGACCAATGTTGTTGAAGTTTTGCAGGTTTTTTCGTTTAAATTAACACACAGTACGAATTAACAAAACGCTTTATATAGTTAATAATTAATATGATATAATTCATTTGGTTAACTTCATAAGTATTATTTAGCTTACTTTAGTTAAGTTCTTATGATAGCTATTGTATACACGAATCACTCTCTCTCTCTCTCGCTCTCACTCTATGTTACACGCCAGTTGAGAGTTGAACTGAGCTCGCGGTCCCCACACGCAGGGAGTCTGGAGAGGAGGGAAGCTCTCCGCGAGATGGGGAAACAGAAGAATCGACCTCTTTCGGTCCTTAAATTTAAATAGTTCCTCAGCGGCCGATAACTGAGGTCTCCTAACAAAATAGAAATAAAATAATATACAGTCCAGACTAATGTAGTAGTGAGAAAAGAGAGGAATAAATAGTTACTAAAATAAAATAAATAAATAAATAAATAAATAAATATAAATATGAAAAATAGAAGTATAATATATAAGAAAATAGAAAAGAGTAATATCTAGATAAGCAAGTAAATATACTGTAGCAGATGAGGGTATGTAAAACCAGAATGTAGTGAAAAGTGCTCATAGAACTGTAAATATATAGGTAGGTAGTATATTTATGTGGAAAACAGATAAATTAAAAGTGTTCAGTAAAGTATTGAAAGTATTGAAAATAATGAAGACATAATATGAGATGTGCGTGTTGGAATAAAATGAAATTTAAAACCTTTTAAGATTTTGAGGGCCTACCTAAAAAGTAGTATTATGATACAATTAAGAATATACGACTAGGTAATAAATAAGTAATAAGTATCCAATAAGTAAGTAAGTAAATAAAATAAAATAAGACATATTGACACGCACCATGAAGAAGGGTAGAAAATAAAATAACTAAGCCTTTACACGTGTCTTTGACTGGTATCATTTGCAATACTTAAAATAATTGGCTTACATAAATAAATCTCCCTATGGTAATTCCTAGCCATACCCAACCACGAGGTATGTTACACGGCAGCAGTAATACCCTACGTCTCCACTGTCTTGAGCCGTCCTACTTGGGTATATACCCAGTCCCGCCGTCAGTGATTTTGCCATAGCGTCTAGAGGTCTATGCCCGCCCAGGAATTTACACCTGTCCTTTCCCCGGTGCCTGCCATCTCTGCACCTTACACCGGCCGCCGGTGTCAGCCGAAGGGATCCTTGCTCCTTACCAGCCCGGGATAACTCTCCGGCAGTGCTGGTGTCGTTTCACTCCTGTGATGAACACTCACCTTTGTTGCCCCCTAACCGACCACGCTTACAGTCCACTTACCACGGCGGACCAAGGAGGCTCTCCCTTTACCTTAAAACCTACCTGGTGTGCGAGTTTCCCCACAAGATGCCCGTGGGATGCACTTGAACGATACTCAGTGTCGTAGAGACGTTGGGATGAAGTGATTATAAATAAGATAATATTAAATAAAATAAAGTAGAAATAAGTAAAAATAGAGATGGACTGAAAGAGTAAAATACCTGTAGAAGTGAGGTAACGTAAGATAAGTTAAAATAAAATAAAAATAAAACTGGATTGTACAAATGATATGAAAATAAATTACAACACTATAAAATACTGTGTAAGTGTTACTATATAGATACTATACTTATGCCATACTATAAATTTAAATTTAAATTTAAGTAAAATAAGATAAAATAAAATGGGGTAATATGGGATAAAATAAATGTAGGATGTGGTAGAGAGGGGTGACGAAAAGACTGGTAATCTAACCACTCTAAATGTGGGGAGGAGACAATATTTGAATGAGAATAAAATAGGTAATCTCGATGGACTTTACACGTGCTTTTCTCTTTGACTCCCACCTTAGCGACTGACTCGTCGCGGACGAACAGGACGATCGTTCACTGTCCTCACGCACACACACAGCATACAGTGCCGCTCCCGCTTTCGCACCTACTTTGTAACATTCCTCACTTCGGCCTTTCCTGCATTATTCTCTCGGTCTCCGAAGAGCACGCCGTCAATTTCTCTACATTACAATCAAACGGTTTCATGTAATCTACGGCGGTACCCTAGTCATCATATGTAGGTCCTTCACCATCATTCGTTCGCGCTACTCTCATATCCGATCATTTCGCTTAACTTTCGTTACTTTGTATGGTCCTAAATATTTCTGTTGTTTCAATCTTAAGCTTAGGTCCAAATTGCGTTCTTTTAATAAATACTAAATCGCGGCTTCTTTGTACTGTTTCTGCCGGTTTACAGTTTTTATCATAATTGTCGCCTATTTTTTTTTTTTTTCCTCCCTGCAATACCTTTAACAAATTTTCTTTCGCCATAAACTCTTAAATCATCGCGGTTTTCATTGTACATTTGTATCGCTTCCTGTTCGATAACGAGTGATAATTTCTGTGATCTTCAATGGTTTTATTTTTCTTCCAAAAAGGACTTCAAACGGTGTCATGCCTATTGTTCGCTGGTATGTGCTATTTATACATTTTTGAAGACCTCTACCTACATATTTATACCCATTGGTCCGGATTATTTAATGACAATTTTGCTAATACAGGTATTATTGTTGCGTATATGAAGTGCGCTCCTGCCTGTCCGTTCCCGCGAGGAACTCCTGGTCGTAATGTTCTATTTTTTCTATCATCATTCTTCTTTCGCCAATATTTCTGAAATTCTAGAGACAGTAGAATGCAGTTCCCTTTGATCTGATATGATGCGATCTGGATTTGCTGAAAAAATTCTTTGCTAACTATCTAACTTACCAATTGTTTCCTTGCTGCTACCTGTTTTTTTTTCGTTAGGATATAACCACTTGCAAATTTGGAAAAACCATCTATTCACTACCAAAATGTATCTTTATATGATTTACTTGTCTGCCTGCCATAGGGCCTACATGAGTCTATATATGATACGTACTTAAAGGCCTATCCCCTTCATGGTATCGGAGTTAACTTACCTTCCTTTTTTCCTAATTTTTTCTGATAATATACACGGAATGCAACAATCTAACCTAAATTTTTTCAATTTTTCTTCTAATGTAGGGATATAATATTCTGACTCAACCGCCTCTTTCATTTTTCTTACGCCAAAGTGGCCATTTTCAAAAGTTGCGTTTTTCTTTATTATTTCTGTTTGTAAACAAGAAAGGTACCACAATTGACATTTTTACCGATTCCTTCGCCTCATCAAAATATCGTTTTCTCACATTAAATAATCTTCGTACGTTTCGCTTTCTAAAATACGTCTAATTATCTGGTAGTGCTTTTCTTCTTCAGTTTGCTTCTTTTTTATCATCGTGAGCAATTTATTTTCTATCACTAAGACCAGGAAATCTACTGAGCGCATCTACGTGCTTCAAGTCGCGTTCCTTTTCGATGTTCTATTCTGATACTCAATTACCTTCAAGGGTCAATGCCCAACGCGCAATTTTAGGTGACAAAATCTCTTTTTGACAGTGTTTTCTTAAATGCTTTACGCAATCAGTAACTAATTTTAAACGGCACGCCCAAGAGATACACGCCGAAATTTCCGTATTACTGCATTTATCGCCGCTAACACCTCTAATTCATAAAGAATGACATTTTCGTTTCTGTTTCGGAAGTTTTTCTTGCTGTAATAATACACAGGATGAAATGCCGTTTTCGTTTGTTATTTTCTGTAGCAAAACTGCGCCGAAACCCTTCCTTGGCTGGCGATCAGTATGGACCTCTGTTTCCTTGCGTTTTGATCATAAATTCGTAGCTTACTGGCTTTGTAGCTAATATAGATTTTAACGCTAAAAATGCTTGCTCTTGTCCTTTCCTCCATATAAATTGCACATCTTGTTTAATTAAATCCAGGATGAGCTGGCTTGCTTTGCGATTTTGGCATAATTTCCTAAACTTTGAATTTGCGAAAATATCCCGTTAACCCTAAGAAGCTTTGCATATGTTTTTTATTCTTTGGTTTTGGAAATTTTTCGACTGCCCGAATTTTATTGCTACTTGGATATACGTTTCCGCTTTCGACTTCGTGTCCTAAATATTCTATCCTTAACTGCAAAAATTGACATTTATCCCAGTTAATCGTTAGCCCATTTCTGGCTGCTAGTTTTAAAACCTCACCCAACTTCCGAAACGCATATTCATTCTCATTTTCTCCCTGGTATTATTACATCGCCTACATAAGTTAACGATATTTTACGTCGAATTAAATCACATGAAATATCTCATCTATATCCATCTTAAAAAACACAGTTCGTGCTAATAGACTAACCCAAAAACGGCGTCCTTAGAAATTCAAATTGTCCGCATGCTATGTGTTACGAACTTTGCAGTATGACCTATATACTTTCTTCCGCTACCGGTACGTGCAAAAATCCATTCTTTAAATCAATTGTAGAAAATACGCGCGCCTTTCTTAACTCGTCTATTCCACTATCACTCGATGAGCGGCATCGGGGAAATGATCACGCTCGATTTTCTTATTCAATTCTCTATAATCGATGCAAACTCTATAAAAATTATTCTTTTTCGGAACTATGACTACCGGACTTACCAAATTCGCTCTTACTCAGGTCGTGAATAATTCCCTCTTTTAACCATTCATTTACCTGTTTATCTAATATCGCTTTTTCCTTTGGCGCTAACCGTCGCGGTCTCTGCAGTTTAGAGGCTTCTATCATCTTTTAATACAATTTTTGTCGTTACCTTCGTATGTTGCCGTTTTCGCTGGCTATTGATATTCGCCTAATTAGCTTGAGTATTTTGTCCTTGTATGCGTCCCCTCACATTCACTTCACCTTTTTCGATATACATGATTTCCTCGCAATTCTGCAAATGCTTTGTCAACACTACCCGTGGCCGCCTCCTCTTCTACGTTGATGGTCGTTTATTCCGTTTCCGGACTTTAACTGCTCGCCGGTACATCGCTGCCGTCGTTATTATCTTCTGGATCTTGGATTATTTCACACTTTGTGTATTTGAATATTTACGTTCTTCCAAGAAAATCCTGCCCCAAACATAACATCGTGCGGAATTGAGTATGTTGGAATAACAAAGAATTTGAGACTATGTTGATCTCTCCATCTACCAGTATGTCCGAATCAAAGGCGCCGATGACCTTTGTCGTTGCGTTGCCTGCAGCGCATGAGGATTATATTCATCGCCGTGGTTTTTAATGCCGGTCTGCCGATAATCCACTGTGCATTCGCCTCATCGTACCAATGAGATATCGCTCCCAGAGTCAATTAACGCTTGGCATTTTTTCTCGTTTTTATTTTTATTGGGTGCATGTCGATTTAAGTTCGCAATGCAATTTTACGTTTTGCAGGTTCGGTATTGTTTCCTTCTTTTTTACCGTGCATTTGAAATCGCTTATATGCCCAAAATTGTTTACATTTAAAACATTTTGGCCCTTTACCTTTATTTCGGACAGTTCTTAGCGTCGTGTTCTAAGGCAATCCACACGTGTTGCAACAGGAGGCTTCTTTGTTTCAGCGGATGCCTCTTCCTTTTCTTTTACTTCTTCTTTCTTACCATAGTTCAACTTCCTTCCAGCTGTACTTTTCTTTCTGTTTAAATATCAGCGTTAATTGACGGGTTTGAGAAGCCGTTAAGAGAATTACATCTGAATTTAACGTGAACCATAACTGAGAACCGTAAATTCCTCGTACAGTTTTTGCTTTCGCGTACACGACATTCCCAGAGACTCTCTGATGCGTAGATCGGTACACGGACCCAATACAGGTTAGAAGAACCACACACGAGTTTGTTTGCTCTCAGGTCACGTGATCGACCCAATACCATATATCTTGGGATCGATCAGGTCGAAGATCCATAAACAGAGAAGGTATCGAAATATTAAAATTGAGAGTAGGAGATAGATATCGAAGAGCAGGGATAGCGCCGCGAGAGGGTGATTACCCCTCCACGTGGCCGTGACTTTGCCGGATGTCTATTCGCTTCGTGGATTCAATTTGAATTCTGGTCCTCGCAGCGAGCAGATCGACGAACAGATCCGCTCCGCGACGAAGCCAGATTCTCCGAAAAAGGGTTCTGAGAACACTCATGAACCTTTTCTGCCGTTGCAGACTATTCAGATGCTGCTCGCAATTCAAATTAAATCGGTGAGGCATTTTTCCAGCCTCGATTAAATGACTATATAAATCTCGCCGAATTCTTCCACGCGTTAGCGCTTGTGTTTCGCGGCCGTGAAAGGCGAAATCGAGGAAACTCGGCTCCCGTTTGTCGAGATTTCAGTCCAAACAGACTGTGGGTTTTCGTCTCAGCTTCGACGTAGCGCTTGAGTTTCGCGGCCGTGAAGCGAATCTGAGGAAAACTCCTGTTTCGTACTATATCGATAACTCCAGTCACCAGCGTGGCTAAGGCCCAGTCAGTGCCATGACGGCTCCACGGACTGCGTGATTTGACGCGGTCGTGAGAGACTGGTTATATCACGGACTGCTGCATCGGCGCGGTCGTGAGGGCATGACTTTCGCAACTTCTCGCTGAACTCTCCGCGGTCGTCGGAAGGTACAGTTTCAGCCAGTGGCTCACGGCCTACTCAGTACTGACCTTCATCACGGACTGCTGCCTTAGACGCGGTCGTGGGAGGCTGATTTACTCCACGTAGCGCTTGATCGGCGCGGCTGTGGAAGAGCTGATTGACGCACGTACTGCTGCGTTTGACGCGGACGTGATATACATTGGATTGACCGCACGGTTTGAATTTTCACCCCCAGGGTAACCTTTGGATCGATACCCCGGTGGGATAACACACGTTTCTCGTGTCGGAGCTGGAGAAAACCGGATTCTTCCCGCTTCCGACACGCGTTCAGGCGAGCAACGCTCGCTTGACCGCCAGTGTGTACGTACCACTGTGCGCAGAGCACCGCAAAGAGCACCGTGGTGTGCGCTCCTGGCTAAACGTAAAGACGTTTCCGTGCGCCGTTATGGGCTACACCACACCGCGCAGCTTGTAGCACATAGGCGAGAACGGTGAGAAACTGCGGATTTGAAGGCAACGCATTTGGAGCCTTACAACCTCCACCTGTTGTCCATTCCTGCGGCATTTCAACCATCGCAAAAAAGCGGAGAATTGAGAAATTAAATCTCTGTTCTTCCGCACTGCTGATCGAAACGTTTCTCACGTTTACGAGAACGTCTCTACATATACGAGTCCACATAGGAGCATCGCTCAGTTCAGACGAGCACGGTTCCTGTTATTCCCGCTCACTGGATGTGCGACTAGCACAGACAGGAGCGATGCGTTGAATAAAGCGAGACGGGCAACGCAACAAGCGATTTACAAGGTATTAAAATCCAGCCTTGTCTTTCGCTTGTTACCAGACCAAACAACGAGTGCTGAGGTGAAGCGGCAGCCGTAGGTTTCCCCCAACGTCTGGCTGACGTCGAAGGGTGGTTTTTTTTTCTATTCTTTTTTGTTACTAATAAATTAAAATTTAAAATAAATAGAACGGCTTGGCCGCGATAAGCGACCAAGCGAAAATATAAATCAAGTGCATCAGCGTTTTTAATATACTTTTTCCTAAAGTCCTTTCACCTCGTAATCCGTGACCCCGTTAGGCCAGGAAAACTCCTGGCATTCTAACACTACTCATTTATATCGTATATTTCTCAGAATTAGCTTTCAATTCTTTTTATCGTACGTGCACTGACAATTACAGTAATAGCCTTGATATATTCTCTGGTCCTGAATTCCATTAATTATGTACTCGATAAGGGCACCTTCTTCGACGTTACCTTCGCTTGGCTATTTCGGCGCATCGAATATATATATTGTCGTCCAGTTTCTTGAGGCAATCTTTTCCGTTGATACAGTTCTGGAATGTACCACAGCACTAAGTTTGGTTCCCCTCTCCGTTTTAAATTTCTTTTTCCAATCGCTTACGCAATTCTCCCCATTGATCGGATACCTTCACTCTGCCGTGATAAATTATTTCGCCGACCCTCATGTAACTTTTATGCGTTCTGGCGTAAATCAGCATCTGCAGAATCGTTCCCATTGCAATAATATGATACCCATGTCTTCGAAATCTTGGATCCATTTTTTTGATAGAGTAACTTTGTATCGTCGCCTTTCCGCAAATACGGTATGGACTCCTCAACATCTTCTAATTAGTAAAAATACTGGATTGTCCTTTTACTGCACTTACACTTTCTCACCATCGATCTGCCCTTATATTGCTTTACTTCCGGTGCATCAAATTCTTCAATCTTCACTTTCTGGGTCTTCCTCAGATTCTTCCAGTTTCTTCTTCTATGTCATCCTTGCCTTTCATGTAGTTCTTTAAATCTTTCTCTTCTAAAATCTGCTTTTTACCATGTCGCTTTCCAGTCTCAGTTCGCTCAACCTTTTGCGTAGCTCACTGATTTTCATTTTGTCGATTTCTTTGCCTTTTGATTTCTCTTCTTTTTCTGCGTCGCAATCTCGCTGGCCATTATTCGGTTTCTTCGTATTGCCGTTATTTCCGTCGTCCGTTTTATCCATTTCCTTCTATTTTTTCACTCACAAAGTCACTTTTACTTTCTGTTTTTTCGATTCGACTCACACCACTGATTCGCCCACTAAACTTGCTTTATCACTTTATCTACTTTATGCTCTTTGTGGTTCAGCTTCGTAGTACGACCGCTCGAACTTTTTCCACTTTGCCGTTTCATCTCGACTTATCCTTCTCTCAAGCAGGACGAGCCCCCATTTGTAGGGATGTGGTGTAGAGAGGGTGACGAAAGACGGATAATCTAACCACTTAAATGAAGAACAATATTTAATGAGAATAAAAATAGGTAAGTGTCTGATTGGACTTTACACGTGCTTTTTCTTTGACTCCACCTTAGCGACTGACTCGTCACGCAGACGAACAGGACGAATCGTCCACTGTCCTCACGCACACACACGATGCATAAAGGCGCTCCGCGCGCCACCTACTTTGCTAACATTCCACTCATAAATACAATAAAATATGAGTACGGTTCCGGTACAGTGGTTTGCCAAAAAGCTAGGATAAACGGTACATGATAAATGACTGAAAAATCGAAGAGTAAGTAAAAAGTGGTTTTTCAAATGAAACATAGACCGATAGATTATTATAGAAATTTTCATGCAGGTCTCGAGTAAATAATAACAAATGAAAAGGTAATTTATTAAATAGAGTGTCACAGAGAAGATATGTATATTAACTAAAACAGAATAAGAAAAATTAGGAGATAACATCAAACTTAGATGGAGATAAAAAGTTGTAATTTCTAAATGTAATGGGTAAATGAATAATTGTTTAAATATCGATTAAAATGCAATAGTTAATTTAAATCCGAAACAATTCGTTACTCGGTTTGTTTTCCGGTTACGCGACCGACCAGGATGATTCTAGGTCGACGCGTCCGCTATTCAAAATATTAGAGGACAGAAAAACTTACGGTTCTTGAGGTTTTCGGTAAAGTCACGCGAACGATTAATTAACGTTCAATTTTGAAACTGCAGCGGTTTAAACGCCCGAAGTTTAGAAGAAGAATTACGAAAACTCTATAATAGACAGAGACGGACAGAGACACGGCGACAGCGCCGCGTGACGGAAGACTCTCCCCACTCCCGCGCTTTTCACGCTTTTGGCAGCTAGGGCTCGTCATCGTCCACACGCTAATCAACCACTGCCACGAGCGCTTCGGTATACGAACACGCTCAGCAGTCATGGCATAAACGAATAATTCGAGCAATCCGACCCGAGTCGGTTCTTCGACTACCTCGGAGTTGCCAAAGGAATTATTCGCGAGGATTATCGTATCGAGGCCAGTCGGTACACGACCGAAGGGCTATGTAATCAGACTTTTATTTAATTCGGACCAGACTCGAAGTAATTGGAAGTGCTTCCGGGGAAACTGATCCATAAACAGGTGTGGGAAAGAAACCCCTGAGTGGAATCAATCGTTTCCCCAGGGATGAAGAGCTAAGCTCATCCCAGATTATAGGTGCGAGGTTGCTTCGCGCTGTTCTTAGTGCAGCGACTCACACCAAATCCAGGTGTGTGGAAAAACCCTGAGGTGGAATCATCACGATGCACTAGGGAGGATCGAGGCTACAAACTCCCCTTCCCACTTCCAATTGACTGTCAGAAACGGCTTCGAACCCACCATACAGGGGTGAATAATACCTGGTGGATTTGCCGTCTTCAGTCGAAGCGGGACACATTTTTAAACCCCAGCTATCGGCGAAAGCTAGGACACGTCCCAAAATCGCCAGGGAGTACGGTCCCTGCGCGTAGGACGGAGACTCCGACAAGCAACGTGGTCTCAGGCCCAAACGTAAGTCGACCTAAGGGCGCCGTTGACAAGCCTGCACCACACAGTGCCGTACACACTTACGAAGGCGGTGAAGGGCCGGGGACCGGCTGAAAGGTTGGAGCATTACAACCTCCCTCCGATCACCTTCTCCTGCGACAGTCATAAATCACAGTCATAAATTGCAGTCAGAAATTGCAGTCGTGAAATTAGACGAGCAGAAATCTCGTACAGGACATTAATATGCAAGCGATTCCCGATTTAACGGGAACGCTCACACATACAGTCCACTAGCTTAGCTGCGCATCGCGGCGGCTGAGATCCCGCTCCTGGGTGCGACAAGCACAGACCAGACGAGCGCGGAAGAAAGTAAGACACACAGCGTGACTCACGTTCACAGGTATTTAACGCCTATTCGTGTCTCTTTCTGTTACAGGTTTACCAAACAGGATTAACTGCAGCGGCGTCTGGCCGGGCAGACAATTCGTATTACATAATTTCTGTTTCCAAAAGTTTACCAATAAACGGCTTAGTCGAGTCATTCGACTAAGCGAAAATTAAATTGAAAATCTTGTATTCTTTTCCCGACGTTCCTTCCCTCACGATCCGGACCACCGTTAGGCGAGGTTTTTTCAAACCTACTCCCCCTAACATAAGGTCCTTCGAGCCGGATCAAACGAGGTTGATTGGAACGGGAAAAGGTGACTGCCTTTGCACGTGACGAAATTACCACGTAAGAGTTGAATCGAGTTGATTAATCCTCGACAAACTCGCTATGACGTTATCCGGGGCCATGTCGCGTGCCGACATTGAGGATCAGCTCATGGAGTTAACAGACGAGTTCGATCGTCTTAGATCCGTGAGCATAAATCTCAAAAAAATGGGCAGAGCTAAATTCACGGAGAAACTCCTCCAAGAAAAGCTCGACTACGCCGCGCGAACATGGCGGGATGTTCGCACCATGTATGCGAACGATGCGGAAGATGATTGCCGCCGCAAAGACAAGCCTATACGCTTTTTAAGCCAGGCTACCTCCTCGGCGTGGAAAACGAATTCCAGGAATTCCAGGATTTCGTAACCGCCGAGCTGACACGAATCGCTGCTGAATCGAGACCACCGGCACCGGAGGTCCAGCAATTCAGCATGCCCATTGAGCTCCCTGCAAAGATTGCCTAAATTCGGAGGGGATCTTCGGGAATGGGAACATTTCGAGGATCTATTTACCACCAGGGTGATGAACAATGCGCCGTTATCAGACGTACAGAAATTGTACCATCTGAACGCATGCTTGGAAGGACCAGCTCTCGCGACGATTTCGTCGCTCGAGATTGTCGGACGTAACTTCCCCGAAGCGTGGAGAATGCTCAAGGACAAATACGGGCTTCCACGCATGGTCTCGGGAAGGTTGCTGGACAAACTATTTTCGCTGAAGCAGATTGAATTCAACGATCCAGCTGCATTAAGAAAAAGGGGCACGTCCGAACAGCTAGTAGAATGGATGCTAGCGTACTGGACGATACAACATTTCACTCCGAAATTGGAGCTGGAATGGCAGAGATCGCTCGGCCTCTCGACTAACTACCGATGTTCGAGGATGTCCGAATCTTCGTCGATCATCACGCGCAAGCTCTGCTTTCGATGAAAGAGGACCGTCGAGAGGCAGCTCTCGCCCCAGGAACAAATGCCGCACGCCGAAGCCCATCGACGCTCGACAAAAAGCGTCGCTTCGAAGCCGCTGGCAAGCCATAACGTCGTTATGGGAACCGACTCGGCCCCAAACCTGAGACGCTCAAGTTCCGCAAACGACGGGCGAACCAAACAAATGCGGATGCCAGTATGCGGATTCTGCACTGGGGCACACAGTCTGCCTCAATGCACCAATTTTCAAGTGCTGACGCCAAAAATGCGTCACCACTACGTGCAGAACCGCATGGCCTGTGCGCTATGCCTCGCATTTTCTCATACGGTATCACAATGTCAGAGACCCCAGGTATGCCATCGGTGTAGTGGGAAGCATCATACCCTCCTGCACTATGATGGACTGCGGGAACAAGATAATCCGAGGCCGCAGGCCCAAAGTGCATACGGCCAACGTGACGAGAGCGATTACAACGCTCATCCACGAAGTACGGCAGTATCGAAGCCGAAAGGAAAACCTTCGACTTCGAAGGCCTACAAGAAATCGGCCTCGACATCACACTGTACCGCGCTCGGTACAGGCGCACCGAGGACCGTGCTGCTAGCCACGGCACGAGTACGCGTGTTCGGACAGAACGGTGCATCGCGAATCGCGCGAGCACTGTTAGACCAAGGATCGGAGACGTCATTCGTCTCCGCAGGTCTGGCAAACGACCTCCGATTGAAACGCGTGCGTACCCCAGCCACGGTATCGGGCTTGGGGGCGGCCAGACGCAGCAGATAAAATATAGCGTCGGTTTAAACCTCGGCTCGATAAACGAGTCGAAACCGATATGTGTCGCTCAAGCGTACGTCGTGCCGAAAATCACAACCTACCGCAACACGTTGGCGAACGCGCGTGTTTACAGTGCGTTCCGAGGTTTACCGTTAACCGATCCAGAAGCCAGGGCCGATCCTACGATCGAAATTCTGGTCGGAGCGGATTTATATGCTCAGGTGATTCGTTCGGGCTTCCGGCGAGGGGCGAATGATGGTCCGATCGCCCAAGAAACGGCGTTTGGCTGGGTTATATCCGGCCCTATACACGTTGAAGGCGACGGCCGGAATACGGTAAGAACGCTGCATTGCACCGTTCTCGAATCGCTGGATTACGCAATTCGACGATTCTGGGAAACCGAAGAAATCCCCACGACCTCGGTGCGGTCCCAGGCGGAAAAAGAGTGCGAAGCACTCTTCCGAAGAACCGTCGAACGGGACAAAACCGGACGGTTTATAGTCCGATTGCCCTTGAATCACCCGAGACCGGACGAAGCGTGAGGACACTCGTTCCACCTAGCGCTGTCCGCTCTCGCGAGGATGAGGCGTAAACAGGAGGCGGATACGACCCTCGACAGAGAATACCTGAGTTCCTCGCGGAGTACGAGTCCTTAGGTCACATGACTCGGCGAGCCGATTGACCTGTATCGACTGTATAGTCCGCATCGAGCGGTCGTACGCACGGAAAGTGCGACGACCAATCTGCGAGTTGTGTTCAATGCAACCAGCAGAACGGTCGGAGGGCGATCCTAAACGACGTCCTGCATGTCTGACCTAAATTACAGAACAATATCACCTCGGTTTTAACGAGGTGGCGTCTGTATGAGTACGTTATGGTGGCAGATATCGAGAAGATGTTTCGGCAAATCCTCGTCGCCCCACAGGACCGTCGTTTCATATGCATCGTATGGCGCGCGTCAAACGACGAAAAGCTCAAAGCTTTCGAATTGAATACCGTAACATACGGTACGGCGTGCGCCCCATATTTAGCGATGCGTACCCTCCTCGAATTAAAGGAGCAGGATGGAGAGAGGTACCCTCTCGCCGCTCCGATCCTCGAGAGGGACATATACGTCGACGACGTATTTATGGGAGCGTCCAACAAAACCCTGCTGGAGAAAATTCGCAAGCAAGTCTGCGATCTCCTGCAGGGCGGTGGGTTCAAGTTGAGAAAATGGGCTGGAAACTCCGCGAAATTATTGCGGAACATCCCCCAAGGTGCTCACTCCCACGCCGTAGACCTCACTCTGTTCGACGATTCCGAACTGAAAGTGCTTGGTCTACGATGGATCCCATCCGGAGACTACTTCAATTTCGATCTGCAACGGTTTCAACCGTCTGCGTTACCGATGACAAAAAGAAATTTGTTCTCGGAGATCGCGAAGCTCTTCGATCCCCTCGGCTGGTTATCACCAGTCGTAATCCGTGCAAAAATTCTGATGCAGTCCCAATGGCTGGAGAAAATCCAGTGGGACGACCAAATTTCCACGGATACGCAAAAAACGTGGAACACGTTTTGCAGGGATGGAGCAGTCTCAAAGAACTAAAATTCCGAGATGGAATCCAATACGGAGCCGACGCAGTTACTGTGGAACTACACGGATTCTGCGATGCATCACTCGCTGCCTATTCGGCCGTCACTTACTTACGGGTGACGACGAAAAATAATGACGTGGTAGGTGTATAAGGGGAGTTCTGGAGCCATGGTCCCAGAGAGGGTGCGGGGAGGGGAATCGAGGGCCAGGGGGAGTGGGGTGGGGCCCGACCGTTGGGGGAGCGCTGTGGTGGGGGTCGGTAATTAGGTCGGTAATTAGTATCAACGGTTGGTAATTAGGTCGGTAATTGGTATCAATGGTTGGTAATTATCAGAAAGAGATAATTGTCAGATGTCGGTAAAAGGGGGGACAGAAATTAGATGTCTTTTTACTATTTTTTATAAAAGTGATATATTTAATCTTTTATTACAATTCAGTGAGAGTATAAATTATTTAGTAATTATCAGAAAGAGGTAATTGTCAGATGTCGGTAAAAGGGGAAAGATATTTTGCTATTTTTATAAAATTTATATATTTAATCTTTTATTACAATTCAGTGAGAGTATAAATTATGTAATTACAAAAATTAGATATATTTTTATTTAATTATTAATGGCATCGTATCACATATTATCCACTGCAAATGTCACCGGCTCGCAATCCGCAGGAGACTTGTGATCATAATATTCTGAAGGATTTTGACGGCCTCATGTTTATGTGCGCAATACTGTTCCGTTTTAATTTAGTTACAAATTGTTTATATTTCTCGCTGACATAGTGCGTATTTTGACACAGCCACGAATACGCGTGCTCGACACACAGTTCCAGTTCGAATAAAAATAATACAGTCGATGGTTTCATATACATGCAGGCATCATACAATTTCATTTGCACAAGGTTCATGCCACGCATTGTAACCACTGTAAGCACCAAATCACAAATCGTTAATGACGTTGGAGAAGGAGCTGATTTTACATGTTGTTCGATATCCTCGCGTTTCTGGATCAATGTCGTCCATGTCGAGTGTGGCAACAACAACACATTTCCTCGAGTATCGCCAAGAATAATTTCCACAGCGGACACAGGTCCTACCGCGATTCTAATATCCAGGTACTTGTATGCCGTGGATGTGAGGGCAAACCTCCTCCCCAGTATATAAGGCGTCGAACGTTGTTTATTGCTATCGCAACATATAGAAAAAGTATGTAAAGAATGTAAGGTGAGTAATGACGCTAAGGAAATGATGATATTAAAACTTAGTCGCGTCTGTTGCACACCGGTTCGCGAGAAATGTAGTAATTCATGTTTGTAGAATCCCATAACGTTTCACGACGACGGCGACGGCGATACTATCAAAACGAGTGTTCAGCACATCAAAAAAATATGTGTATCATGAGAAGCGGGTCGGGCAAAGTGCGGGGAGAGGAATTTGATGTCACGTGTTCTTCTGCGAAAAGTGCAATGTTTGCAAATACCTTTTATATTACCATGAACACGTGCAAAAATGCAACCTCAGCAGAACGTATAACATTGACGAGCATTATGGGCGCGGGAAAGGAAATTAGATGCCTTTAAAATATGATATATTTATTAAAGCAACAAATGATTATAAAACATTACTTTTATGGATCCATGAATTGTGCGAGTTATTGAGTCTTAGCCATTTTACGTACACACTGTTCCTTCTTACGTAATACTTTTTCAACCAGATACACGTCGGAATTAGCAACTCGTTGCAACTCGCGAAAAGTGCAAGTTATTACCAAAAGCGTTTACAGATTACCTTGAACACGTCCAAACTTGCAACTTCTACAAAGCATATAACATTACCCAATCGACGACGGGGATTTCTTTAATATATCGGGAGCATCACCGAGAGCATTATCAGGACACAGATTTTGTAATATGTCGCAAAGCATCACCGAGAGTATAATCGGGGCACAGATTTTTGTAATATATCGCAAGCATCATTGTGTACGGCAACGCAAAACGGTAGTATGAGTCATCAAGAGCAGGAGCTGTACGAGCAGGCCGCTCAATTAAGGTCGAAGGATGAATACAATTTATGGGAACATCGATTTGATGATTATCTCAATTCGTTGGAGGAACGAAGTCGAATCAAGAGACCGCGATTCTCAATCGGTGAAAACAATCGCTGATTGCTCGTATCGCTAGATTGGAAAGTCTGAAAGATTCGACACGCATTCGATTTGTACATGTGGGTGCTGGACACAGTGCAAGACTCAGATGGCGTGAAATTGATACGGCTTTCGTTAACCGTATATTGACCGGTGTGGTGATAAATTCTAACCACATAGAGCCCCGCAATTTTCTCGAAGATGCTAGGGACATTGTACTCAAATCATGTGTGGAACATTGTGCTGAAACATGACAGTGTACAAATAAATACTATATTTAACGGTGAATTTGTGGCTGGTAATAAATGTGCAAACAAAGTGTTAACACAAAATTGTGAACTGTTTCGCTTGTCTGACCTACGCGAATGGTATGATTTACGCGTCATCGAACCCATTCTAGCATCCTTAGAGCGAGTTTCAGGAACGCGATAGTGGGTGGGCGCTGTCGCGTATACTTAATTTAACGGTTAATGCAAATAAATTTATGCCGATGAAGGCAGGATGTACCATACAATTTCCGCGTGAGATACAACTAGAGTAAGCTGTAATCAGCGTCTGCTCGACGGACAATGGATGTTTAGCATGGTCAATGATGGCTGCTCTGCATCCAGAAAAAAATCACATATATCGGGCATCGACATATCCTCATTATACAACAGTGTTGAATATCCAGGATATTGAATTTCCAATGACTTTGAACCAAATTAAAAGTTTGAACATGTTAACAACATCTCCATCAACGTCTATACCATTGAGAATAAGAAGGTGCTACCGATACGAGTCGCCGATAAGAAGATGGAGAGGCATGTCAATTTGTTGTATTTAGAAGGAGCAAACGGCGTGGGACATTTCGCATGGATCAAGAATTTATCTCGTCTCGTGAGCACGCAATTGAGTAAACATAATGGTCGAAAATACTTTTGTGATAGGTATGTATAAAATAAATTTTTAAATATTTTTTCTTAGATAAAAATTATGTCTCTTATCGCAGATAAATCCAAAATTATGTCTCATATTGCAGATGCTTGCACTACTTTAGTTCAAATGAGAAGCTGGAAGCTCACACCATGGATTGTGAGAAGATGAATGATTGTGCAATCATATTGCCAAATGATGATGGTAGGAAGTGGCTCAGCTTCAGCAACTACAGCAGGAAAGAGCGTGTTCCGTTTATCGTGTATGCCGATCTGGAATGCATCCTGGAGAAAACGGATACTGATCGAGAAGCGCCAAGATACACATACCAGCATCATCGTGTATTTAGTGTGGGATACTATGTGCGGTGCTCGTACGACGACTCGTTATCTACGTTTCAATATCGTCGCGATCCTGACTGCGTGTCATGGTTTGTGAGACAACTCAAAGATTTGTCGCATCCTGTAAAGTCCATTTTATCGACCAATGTACCCATGGAAAATTTGTGAACTGAACAATTGCAAAATTTTAATTCTGCAGCACACTGTCACATATGTGAAAGACCGTTTGCACAAGATGACAAACGGGTACGCGATCATTGTCATTTGACCGGTCGGTACAGAGGCCCCGCACATTCAAATCACAATCTAAATTATAAAGACGCATTTGTCATCCCGTGGTTTTTCACAATTTATCCGGTTATGATTCACATTTTATTATCAAGGAGATAGCCACGGCATTTGAGGGCGACGTCACTGTATTGCCGATAACAAAAGAGAAGTACATTTCATTTACAAAATACATTGAATGCACGGATGAGAAGAAGAATGGAACTTTCAACGCTGCACAGCGCATAAAATTGGGTAATTCATCGATTCGTTTAAATTTTTAAATACAAGTCTCGAGAAATTGGCATCTTTTTCTTAGTAAGAGATAAACTTCAAAATTACACGGTCTGAGTTTTAAAAATTATTCTACGGAAGATTTTGATTTATTGACACGGAGAAAGGGTGTTCCCGTACGAGTACATTGACTGTGTCGAAAAGTTGGAGCAATCATGGCGTTTGCCATCGCGCAATTCATTTTACAGTGATCCTTGACTGGCAGATACAGTATCCGAAAATGACTACAGAACACGCCGTCAACGTGTGGACGCGGTTCTCCATTCAAACGCTCCTTGCGAGAGGATAGCGATTTGTAATCTAAGAAGACTGATGATGTCTTGCTGTTGGCAAGATATTTTTGAAAATTTCTCGCAATAGTTGCGTCACAAGTTACGGACTCGATCCCGCGCACTATTATACTCTGCCAGGGTTTTACGTGGGGATGCCATGCTGAAGCATACACGTACTCAATTCCTGAACTTCTTACCGATATCTGACATGGTCCTATTCATCGAACGTGGTATACGCGGTGGTTTAAGTCAATGTTCCAACAGAGCGCACGAGCCAGCAACAAGTACATGCAGTCGTACGATGCATCGCAACCGGCAAATCGTCATCCATGTTAATGTATTTCGATGTAAATAATTTGTACGGCTGGGCAATCGTGTCAGCCATTTGCCATACGCCAATTTTCCAGTGGGTCAACAACAAAGATCCATAGATGTAATGGCCATGGCGTTAGAGACTCCAACGCGATGGGGTATATTTTGGAAGTCGATCTGGAGTATCCACAACATCTGCATGAGGCACACACAGATTTACCGTTCTGCCCAACGCGCGCGATAAACCGCCCGGCAAGCGCCAGGAAAAGCTCTCTCGCGACTCTATACGATAAGAATCGTTACGTAATACGTACCGCAATCTGCAGCAATGTATTCTTTCACGCGACCTTCAGCGTAACTGAAGGTTCACCGCACGTATTACAGATTTTCACAATCGCCATGGCTTCATGATTACATCGAACTAAATACAAAGTTTAGGAACTCTTGCCACAAATGATTTTTTGAGAAAAAATTTATACAAGTTAATGAACAAGTGCAGTGTTTTGTAAAACTATGGAGAGAATGTGCGCAATCATGTAGATGTAAAATTAGTAACAAAATGGGAAGGGAGATATGGTGCGGCGGCATTGATTCATCGCTCAAACAGCAAATTTTCACAGTCCGCAGCATATTTTCGGAAAAACTTAGTTTGTAATCAGAGCTGCTCAAACTGTCCGTAAAAATTGAACAAACCAATCTGTGGGTATGTGTATACTAGGATATATCTAAGGTTTGTTTGTATGAATTCCATCACGACTACATGTTACCCACACATAGCGATAAATGTAAATTATGTGGCCACCGATACAGACAGTTTCAATTTATCACATCGAGTGTGACAATATTTATGAACTTATATGATACGTGACATTTGCCCGATTTGACACGAGCGATTATCCCTCAGATAATCGATGTAATGGTATTCCGCTTGCGTCAATAAGAAAGATACCAGGTTTATTTAAAGTCGAAAATAATGGTGCGATTATGACCGAATTTGTTGGACTGAGAGCAAAGATGTACGCCATGCAAGTCGATGGCAAGAACGATACGAAGAAGGTGAAAGGTGTCAAGAGTAATGTTGTAGCACGAACTATAACATACGATGATTATGTGCAATGTTTGATGGGCGAGGTTGCTGAAAAGATTTGCCACCAATCGTGTATAAGATCCACGTTGCATGAAGTGTACACGATATCAGAAACAAAAATTGCTCTGAGTCCGCACGACGACAAACGATATATTGTACCAGCATTACATTCAACCGAGACCTTACCATGCATGGGGCATTATAAAATACCGTCTTAGGACGCACCTGCCGAGTAATACATATGTTTTGTAACTCAAACACAGACCTCGGTAACATTGTCTCACGATGATGCTCTCGATTGCGAAGGAGAACGCAAAATTTGGCAGGAAATGCTGTGTGGGAGAAGCTTGGAGCATGCAATTCTACTAACGTTTAGCAGATACAAGCGAGTACCACACTGCTGTTCCTAAAGAGAAAGACCAAGTCCTCCCCACCTGAGAATACAATTCTACTATATAAACTCGTTTGTACAACCAAGCCCAAGCGTCATTTTTTCAAAAAGTGTATCTGTGGCGAAAAAACGTGGCAAAAGTAGAAAAACAAGTGAGGAGTGAAGAAAAAAAATGGTTTGCAGATAGATGGGACCTCGGTATGTAAGCAGATAGAATTTATTTTTTATCAAAAGATAGGTCCAACATAATGATTCTAATTCATGAACATTCTCATCCCACAGCCGGAATCATCACCTCATGATGATCAGACCACATCAACAATATCTCATCAGACAACGCACCTGTTTGCGGGGAGGCCATGTGTTGGAAGAAGACACCGATGAGGAGTTCGAATATGCGAAGGGTGTTTCTCACTACACTTCCTTGCCACGGGAAACTGCGGAATACATAAAGAGAGCCCGTGCATCTGCTAGTGGCGGGCTATGCACGGGCCCATGCCCTAGCCACACCTGCAGGCTATGCCACAAAAGCCGCATGTATTCGAGGGTAATTTTGAGAATTGTGTAACGTGCGTTACAGCCCAGTATTACATACCCCGCCCATGGCAATCACCAGCGTGTCCAATCATTGTATGCTGATTATTAATATATTTTCCATTATAAACATATATGCAATAAAAAAAATTTATATACATGGTACTATGATGAATGTCACCACACCGCATCTCCCCTATCCCTCATCACACATCTCATTTCATTAACTTATATACGATATGTTAAAATACATGGTTCAAAAATGGCATGAGACATCGTTCAAAAAGTGGTACCCCTACATTTGTTAACTGATATGGAGTAGTCAGAATAATCGGTTTAAAGAAAGAAGGAGAAGTGATTCGGCGTAGCCAATGATACGTGCATGGAAGAATGGAAATTGTCAACAAAGATTTCGAAGAACATGAAGAAAAAAGACATCCTATTTTTGCAACAACTGATATGGAGTAGTCGAATAATCGGTTTAAAGAAGAAGGAGAAGTGATACGGCTTAGGCAATGATACATGCAAGGAAGAATGGTGTTCCGGAATCCAAGAAATTTCCATAATTACACAACGGCTAAAGTATCGCCCGTATGTCGCTAGGTACGGTCCTGAGCCGTATTTCGGCAAAGGCCTTATACGCAGACGTGAATGCGCGCGCCGCGTTAGCGTCACAGCATCGACCCGATCGATGATTGGATCGATACTAAACTTGCCGTTTTTGATCGGGTGAGCGACCACGGTATATATACCCGCACAGCCGTTAAAAACGACATCGCCGATTACTATTTACCATTGCTGTTACCATACATGCTTTGCCGAGTTCCACGCCTAACGGTGAGTTACCGTAATTTCCGCGTTACGCACGCGCTCTCGTAAAGCGATCGAAATACGACACGAAAGATCCGTTGCCGCGACGCGTGTACGTTTATTTTTTACCGTGCAAAGTGCACCCCGGAACTCACCGCCACTATCACCACCGAACCAACTTATCTCGGTAAAACTTTATTCAATAATTTTTGTGTTAACATTGTTCTAAACGGGAGAGCTAGACTTCCAGCTCAGTAAAGTTAAATATAAAGAACTTATTGTTAAATTGTGAGTTTGTCAGTTCGCTTTCCCTCCCGGGTCTCTCCGCCGGGCATCCTGCAAAAGGGTGAAAACCCACGATTCCGTGGCGCACACTTATATTCACGGTGTTACCACGCAACATTTGGTCCTTCGGAGCTGGGATTACGGAGTGAAATTCAGTGGAGAAATTCAAATTCGCGAACACAAGAACAAGCCAAACCGTCGTACCGATTCTGACCTCGTGCGCGTAAACAAAGAGTGCGCGTTCGAAAACGACTTTACCGTCCTTCAACACAGCAAAATGGATGATATGGAAAGACTTTTAAAACAACAGCAAGATTCCATGTATTTTGTCCTACGAGCGTTAGACAATTTCAAAAAACTCGGTAAAGCGAATTATACGCTGGCCAACGTTCGCAATCGAATATCCAAGTTGGAGGATGCCTTCAAGGAAAGTCAAGGTCTTCATCGGCAGATTGTGGTAGCTGCGAGTCCAGAAAACTACAAGACACTGGATTATTTCGCAGGTCTCAACAGTTCCGGACGACCCACACGACGCGTATTTGACCGCGTCCGACTACATGGACGGGAGGTCCTCAACCAGTTGGAGGAGAGTGAAACCGCCGCGATGCTGCATCCGTCGCCGATGCATCGGGATCTACAGGGCAGCCTCCGTCCAACGCAACCACCATGGACCGACTTCCGCAGCTCAACCTTCCGACGTACTCCGGAAGCGATCCTGAAAAGTGGGAGAGTTTCAGGGATCGGTTCAAAGCCATGATTGTTAAAATAATCGCGCTGTGTCCGAGGTATCAAAACTTCAATATTTATTCTCATGTTTAGAAAAAGAACCGTTAGATCGCGGTTCGAAACCTCACGCGATTACCGACGCTGAACTTTCAGATAGCATGGGACTTGTTAGTGCGACGTTACGATAATAGGCGGCGTTTAATTACCGTGCATGTCCAAAATTTATTAAACCTACCACATACAACCGTCGAATCCAAAACGCTGCGTTGAGTGAAGTTTCGCTGATAGAAACAAACATGGCGATTCAGGCACATTAAAATATCTTGAATCGCTGCCCGTCAACGATAAATGGAATGAAATTTTAGTGTGTTTAGCTACTTTAACCATTCAATCGACAAAAATACGCGACGCGCCAGGGAGCTCAACTAGGCGGCTCAACCGATTTTCCCGCTTATGCGGATCTAGACAATTTTAGAAAATCGCATTCGTTCCTTAGAAGCCTTGATCTCCGACGGGGCCGCGCACGTCCGTTTCCATTGCCGTGAAATCTAATACCGCGCGACCAGCATTCGCTTCACACGGGACAATATCAAATGTCTTACACAATGCGCGCTATGTAAATCGGAATCACGGACTAAACCAATGTCAAGAGTTTCGCGGAAAACGGTCGATCAACGAATCGCCTATGTGAAGCAAGGTAAACGGTGTTTCAATTGCCTTAGTAGTCACCATAGCCTTCCCGATTGCAGAAGTAAATACTCGTGTCAGAAATGCAAGCGACGTCACCATACATTGCTTCACATGCAGGCTAATTCTCCGCGATCCGAAGATGACCCCAACAAATCAACCGTCGCTGCAGAAAATGCTTTACCTGCGATCGCTTCCTTGTGTTCAAACCCGCCACGGTCGATCGGAGCGGATTCGCGCGCTCCTCGATCAAGGCTCGGTCGTGTCCTTGATCACCGAAAACCTCGCTCAACGTTTGAAAGCGCCGCGTACACGAGTATCCGTTGCGATTACCGGCGTCGGTAACAATGAAACCCCCTGTAACATCGCAAACAGAGCATTTTAATACGATCATGTAAACAAGCCAAAGCTGTATATTCTACCACCACATTAATCATTAAAAGTTTATCTGAGATACTTACCGCCACGCGATACACACGCTTGCACTTTCTGATCATCTGCATGACCTCGGATCTTGCGGATGAGAACCCATTTAGCGCGGATCCCATCGGAGATGATTATCGGAGCTGATGTTTACGGCCTCACGCCTTGAAACCCGGAGTACGAATGGGCGCCGCGAATGAACCGGTAGGCACAAAATACTACCCTCCGGGTGGATCTCTTTCCGGTCCTGTCCCAGCCAATAAGACGTCGTCCTTTTTCCGCGGTACCGGCACACCACTGCTTGGCTGTTGAGTCGATTTGGATACTGCAATACGGAGATTTTGGGAGATCGAGCAAATCCTCACCATTGCCACACTCCACTCCACTGCCGAACAGGAGTGTGAAAAGCTCATTTTCTCACAACTCACACGCGTGTTTCCACTGGACAATATTGTGTCCGTCTCCCCATTTATCCAGGGACCTCCCATCAAAATCGGGTCGTCTCTCTTCCCGCCGCAAAACTTATGTGGCTTCGCCAAGAACATCGTCTGGAAAACAATTCAGCGCTTGCAGACGAGATACTCTACATTCATGAAGGAATACGCGAATCTCCAACACATGCGCGAAAGTCCACGATCACGACAATACGTTGGTGACAGTCAAACCGTGTATATTCCACACCACGCCGTCATACGCGAAAAAAGCCTTACAACTCGTCTCCGTGTTGTCTTGAACGCATCGTGTCACACCTCGAACGGTTCTTCTCTATTCGATCACTTACACGTCGGACCGAAACTTCAAACAGAACTCCATTCCGTCATTCTACAATGGCGATTGCATCGCTTCGTATATATCGCGGACATCGAGAAGATGTACAGGCAGATTCTCGTGGACGAACGCGACACAAATTACCAGCGTATCGTTTGGCGCGCATCTCCGACGGAAACACTCAAACACTATCGTCTCTGCACAGTTACATATGGAACCGTGTATCCGCACTTTTAAGTATCTTGCACTCCGCGTTCTGCGACAATTAGCGATCGACGAAGGTTCAAAATATCCACTAGCACTTCCCGTGTTAAAAAACCAAATTTATGTCGACGATTGCGTATTCGGCGCGAACGACGAACCTACTGCACGTCAAACCAGAGATCAGCCTCGTAGCATTGTTAAAACAAGCAGGATTCCATCTCCGAAAATGGGCGAGCAACTCTCCAACACTATTATCCGACATACAGCCGAAAGATCAAAACCCCGCAGATAATAAAATGCTGCAACCCGACGGACGGTCTTAAAGTATTAGGCGTCGCTCGGAATTGGAGTGCGATTCGGATTCGTTTCAATTCTAACATTCAAATCACCGAAACCGTACCGAAAACTAAACGCGACATATTATCTACAATAGCAAAATTATTCGATCCGCTCGGTTGCAGGTCGCCCCGGTCGTAATAACAGCGAAGATTTTCCTACAACGCCTCTGGCGTCTCCAAGTGCGAGTGGGATACGTGTAAAGTTCCAGTCGGAGATTCTCCATGAATGGACTGATTACTACAAACAGCTCGTCTATTTACAAACAGCTATCGGTGCCGCGATGGATCGAGTACGGAACAAAGACAAATTCATACGAACTACACGGTTTCTCCTCCGACGCGTCGCGAATTCCGCGTATGCCGCGGTAGTTTATTTACGCGTACATACCTTCTCCGGGGACGTTCGTTGTCTCACTTTCTCGCCGCAAAATCCAAAGTAGCTCCTGTAAAACCCATGAGCATTCCTCAGCTAGAATTGTGCGCGGCTCTCCTTCTTCTCTCGTTTGGTCCAATTCATCCAAACATCGGCCGAGTTCTCCACAATGTCGCAATTCACTGTTGGACAGATTCGACGATTGTCCTCAGCTGGGTCACACGCAGCATCCGTCGCGATGGAAAACATTCGTCGCGAATAGAGTCAACAGAAATCCAAACAAACTCCCCTTCCGGGCTAAATGGAGACACGTGTCAACCGCAGATAATCCCGCCGGGACTGCGCATCCCGCGGGCTGACCGGGAAAACTTCGGGCAGCATCCACTGTGGTGGCACGGACCTCCATGGCTGATGCTTTGACTGACTCCGAATGGCCAAACGAAATTCCCTGCGTGGACCTTTCCGCTTCCCTTGAAGCCAAAACACTTCGGTCGCGCATACGTTAACCTTTTCCCGGAATGGGAACTCGCGACGAAAGTACTCACGTTGGGATAAGCTTCTCCGAATCACCGCCTACGTACTTCGATTCATCGCAAAGGCTCCGTCCAAGGCTCACGCCAAACCCGCCGCAAGACGACTCTTCAAACGACCGGACGTGCTCTGCGCCGGCGATGTATCCCAAGCACGCGTATTTTGGCTCAAAGCCATATCTCAGCTTAACGCGTGTTTCCAAGCAGAAATGCGTTGTTTACAAGCGACATAATAGCTCGCTGCCCTAAAGAAGAAGCAAAGCTTCTCTCGTTCAACGCGTTTCTCGACAAAGACGCGGGTTAATGCGAGTCGGCGGGCGTTTGCAGAAGTCCGCGGATTTAGACGTCGCCAAAAATCCAATCATCCTGTCCTCGCATCCTCTAGTAGAACTTCTCGTCCGGTCCATTGCATCAACGGACAATGCATCGAGGCCCACAACTGACGCTTGCCCCACGCTCCGCCAAGAATACTGGTTGCTCCGTGCGAAACCATTCATTCGCGCTGTCCTCTATCGCTGCGTCGTATGTACCCGCGAACGCACTGAAACAACGCACACGAATTAATCGGGTTCTCTCCCATCTCCTCGCGTGAACCGCGCCGAACGCGCATTTCTTCATTGCGGGAGTAGATTATGCAGGTCCGGTTCTTGTACACGTACCACCGCCGGACGTGGCTTCAAAGCCCGAAAGGCATACATCGCGCTGTTTGTATGTCTCCCCACACGTGCAGTAAGCATTTGGAGCTCGTTAGCGATTATTCGGACGGCGGCGTTCATGGCTTGCCTGTTTCGATCGCTTTTCCGCGCGGCGTGGCTTGCCGAACACGCTCTTACTTCTGATAACGGCACGACTTTCCAAGGTGCCGACAAAGAACTGCGCCACGCATTCCAAGCAGCAACGCGAGACACTAATCTGCGAAATAAACTTGCCAGCGACCGTGTCAGCTGGGTATTTATCACTCCTTCCGCTCCACACATTTCGGTGGTCTGTAGGAAGCCGGAATCTGAAGCACTAAATATCACCTCAAACGCGTAATCGGAAAGCATACTTTAACTTTCGAAGAGTTATACATCTGTGCTAAGTGTCAAACGGAAGCATCCTTAAACTCGCGACCAATCGCAACTATGTCCGATAATATCGGATGATTACGTCGCACTTACACCAGGGCACTTCCTCACCGGGTCCGCGATAAATGCTGCGCCAAACCCCTCGTGGTTGAATATTCCAGGAGCAGCGTCTCACGCGCTAGCAATGTGCGTCAAATGACTTCTGAGTCATTTTGGAAAGCGTGGTCAAAACGAATATTTACACACGCTACAACACAGGCCGAAATGGAGAACTAAAACAAACCTCGCGCAACCCGGGAAAATCGTGCTTTTGCGAAACGCGCTCGCTCCCACCGTGCAAATGGGAGTTGGGGCGCATACTCCCATGCCATACCGGCGACCGACGGCTTGACGACGAGTCGTTACGATTAAAACCGCGCAAGGTGAATATCGCCGCCCGATCACCAAACTCTGTTTTCCTGCCGGTGGATGTGTACTCAATGAAGCCGAACGCACGCTCGACACTGCCGGTCGCGCTTAACCGATGTCGCATGGCGGGCGGCATCCCCACTCCTTCGGAACCCGAAACTAGTTCATAAGACATGTAAATAGTAAAGTTAAGCGAAATTATTGAATGTAAGAATTTAGGTAAGAACCCGTAGTTAAGTTCCAAGACCTGACATGAGGGTCCAGACATTGTAATCGGGATTCATGTCGATCCGAGGCGGGCGGTATGTTCCGGAATCCAAGAAATTTCCATAATTACACAACGGCTGAAAGTATCGCCCGTATGTCGCTAGGTACGGTCCTGAGCCGTATTTCGGCCAAAGGCGCCTTATACGCAGACGTGAATGCGCGCGCCGCGTTGCGTCACAGCATCGACCCGATCGATGGATTGGATCGATGCTAAACTTGCCGTTTTTGATCGTTGAGCGACCACGGTATATATACCCGCACAGCCGTTAAAAACGACATTACGATTACTATTACCATTGCTGTTACCAATTATAATACTTTTACCGAGTTCCACGCCTAACGGTGAGTTACCGTAATTTCCGCGTTACACGCGCTCGTAAAGAAAACGTCGAAATACGACACGAAAGATCCGTTGCCGCGACGCGTGTACGTTTATTTTTACCGTGCAAAAGTGCACCCCGGAACTCACCGCCACTATCACCACCGAACCAACTTATTCGGTAAAACTTTATTCAATAATTTTGTGTTAACATTGTTTCTAAACGGGAGAGCTAGACTTCAGCTCAGTAAAGTTAAATATAAAGACTTATTGTTAAATTGTGAGTTTGTCAGTTCGCTTTCCCTCCCGTCTCTCCGCATCCTGAAAAGGGTGAAAACCCGCGATTCCGTGGCGCACACTTATATTCACGGTGTTACCACGTAACAAATGGAGATGGTCAGCAAAAGATTTCGAAGAACAAAGACATCCTATTTTGCAAGCTATGCATCTTTCGAGATATACGTTTACATGCATGAGCCTGGAGATGCAGCGAGATCAGTTCTCAATCGACATTCGAAGCATAAATTCGCGCAAAGGTTAATACACGAATTATACCGTCATTTGAAGGATTGCCCCGGCGAGGCGATGAGGAGGTATGTACATACCCAATGTTTATGGCATTTATTACATGCGAATATTATATCAGTTATTGTGGGTTGTAGAACGATCTCGTCTCCACCGCCCTCCCCATCGCCGCCGGAGACGCCGACGCCGTCGCCACCGCCGTCGCCGCCGGCGAACTTGCGCGAGCGGGTGGAGAGAATGCATTTCTTTTTCCACATTTCCGGTGGCCTAGGATGCTGCAACCATTTGACAGCGGCGATAGGCCACTAAGGCTGCCCCATAGCATCTCCGCGGCTTGCGTCGCCACCGCTGTCGCCGCTGCCGCTCCGCCGGAGGATTAATTTTTTTATTTATTTATTTTTTGTATTTTTAATCAATCTTTCATACCTAACAAAATATATATTCATTTAAAAACATATATTATTTCTCCAATTTTATTTCACCCGTCTTCCACCTTCTCTCCTCGCATAATTCTAAGATTCGACGTTTCAAAAAAAAAAAAAACAATATAATATCATTTAAAACATATATTATTTCTCCAATTTTATTTATTTACCCGTCTTCCACATTCTCTTCTCGCATAAATCTAAGGCTGGACCGTGTACGAAGGAGGGGAAAGAAATTGTTTTAAAAAAATACATTTATTTCTGATTTTTTAACCACCAATTACATAATTTGAATACATTTTGTAATGCGCAAATCTTTCTTTTTTTTTGGAAAAAACAATCCTTTTCATGGATGCTACATCGAAATGTATTATCGCTATCAAGTTCTCCTAAACGACCGATATCTTCATATACAGCATCCATGGTCTCGATTGGCACATGTTCCTCCACCAAATCTACCAACCAGTCTCTGTTTTTGGGATCCTTTCACATATACGAGAGTACTTGGATCGTCACCCACAACTGCCGCTGTAATCAATTGTTTTGCTTCGTGGTGTGGAACGAAACCATCCTCATTCCATGACAATCCATGGATGTTCTTTCGTCACCCAAGCAGCCTGGGATTTATCGGCTACAGACAACGCACTCCAAGTAAATGGTCTTTGGAATATATAGTGTGCGATAATGCTTCCTTTTCTCAGCACTGCAACTTCCTTTACGACAAACTTGTCGTTGTGGAAGAATCCTTGTATGTCAACAAACGTTGGTACCATCGCAACAATATCTTTGAAACTATACCGCAATATGATGCCCAGCTCTTAAATACTACAGATACTGCTGATGCTGCAATTTATGTGATTCTGTGCACAACGTTGACAGTGGACAGTATTCGACGACACGATCATGCAAAAATAAGACAATACGCAGTAGTATTTGTTGGTACGTTTTCTTTACAATCAAATTCCTATTCTGCACATCTACGGTTGCGCTCTTGATTGATTCGTTCTGTCGCGAGCAATCGATTACTACAAATGGTCCATACAACGAAAAAGTTGTCTCTGTTGCAAAGCGTTTCGTAACAGTCGCATCCGTAATAAGCTTTACGAAAACGTGCATACATATAAAAAAGAATAGCATATCTGTTTTGATCAAAATCGATATTCAAGTCATCGTATGGATAAAAGTCAGAGTTTAGATAAAGTTTCACGTTGTTCCAGTTACATGCATCGAAGTTGCTCGCATCTTGAGACATGATGTTCTTTCGACCAGTCTGCACATATCGCGGTTTCTCCAGCTGAGTTGCAGTTTTAACGGCCCACGAATGTTTAGTTGTACTTTGCAATAATGGGTACTCGTAAAGGTCCCACGAACGAAAACTCATGCTTAGGTATTGCCCGTTTTCCAAAATCCGCAACATCGATAGTTTATTCGTATCGTTCAGTATAATGCGAGGCATTCGCCACTGTATCTTTAGTAATTGCAACGACGCTGTTGTTATCGCTGCGAGCGCGTATAAGAATGAGCTCATGACGAGCATTGATTACTATACGCTTGTAATCTTCGCAAAAACCCAACAACATGTTTAGCGGTACGCAAAAGTTAAAGTAACCTGTCGGTATGTTTGACTGTGTGACCCATCCTGCATTCCGTAAAATTAACGATTTATCAAATGTTGAGGACACGAAGGTTTTGATGGTACTTGTTATTCCAACGTTTCTGTTACATGATCGATCTCCACACCATTGAGTTCATATCGAATTTCATCAAACATAAACGCAACACAATTATTTCCGAGATATGCTTCCAACTCCTTGTTTGGCTTCTTTACTGTGAATCTTCCTTCAACGTATAGAAAGCTCTCGCTTGGCAACGTGCATAAATCCTGCTGTTGTATAGGTATTCGTATCTCATCGCTGTGTCCAAACGTTGTGTTGGCGTATGGGTTGTACGTATGAGTCTCCATCTTGACGATGCTGTCGTCAAAGATCGGTTTGCCTCCAATGTTTAAGATATTAGCAATTACTGTACAACAAAACCCAACGATTTCAGAAATTCAATATTCGAAGCGGTGAGTTTCGCGGGTGATCGAATTGCCTTCGCCTGATGGTTTTAGACAGTCAATATTCGATACAGTGAGGTGCGCCGACGATTGAATTGTCTTCTCTTTGTTTTCACGTGTTGTCTGTTTCACCTGCTCCGCTTCGTTCAGCACAAGCATCTCCTACTACAGCCGTTGTCTCCGTACATGCAGTCGAACGGTGATCTGTTCCCCGAAAATCGAGCAATTGACTGTCTTGATCCGCAACGCGAATCGTTAAATCCGAAATGCTTCGCGCAGTGATTGGGAGGTAAATGATCTGGTGCTGGTCTTTCCGATATCTTATATCCAGGTGGAACGGTAGGCGAAAACTCATGTATCGTGTGCACGCACTTGTTATTGCTGTAAGCACCAGCCGTCACGTTGCATTCAATGCGAATAATATTTACGTTCATTATATTGATTGGTGCATCCGATTCGTGCCATTTCCGCGGTTGTAGCACCCGATTCGTCGAAAACCCCAGCAACGAGCCGATTGTATTGGGTTTGGTAAAATTTATGCTGTAATCACACTTGATTTCGCTCTTCATCGTATTGTTGTTGGCTCTAAGCATCATGGGGGTTCCTTCATTACCCCTGTGAAAGCGATCGTTGCAAATACATGCGAATGTCGTCCAGCTCATAAGATCCCTCGGGGAATAATGATTTCCTTATCATCGTTATCATAGTAAAATTTATTATTCGACAAATTTATATTCGGTATAGTGTAATAAGTCCCAAAGTCCATAAGACCGGGCTCATAATCACCATTGCTCAAATCGATGGCTGGAAAATAGCTTACTACGAGAATGCTATTTTGACCGGTGAGCGTTAACGTCAGCGACATGTTCAAACGGGATACTGGAGTTAAGGTGAGCAATGACTGTCCTTAAATTGATTGTCAACCAACTGCAGAAACTGTAAACATAGCTGTCCACAATTGCTTTTGATTATAGCGCTGATAAGGCATGTGATTATACTCGATTACGCTTATTCTTCAAATATTGTATCAGTTCCTCGGCGGCTGAAGATTGACAAAACTATCAAAAATATATGGAACATGTTCCCCGTTTTGCGTACGCCACCCAATGAGTACCTGGTCCTTCAACAGTATCCAAATCTTACGATTCCGCTCTCTGTTCCTGCGTACCGCCTCTCCCCAAAGAGTTGGGAGGGAGTCTTTCGAAGATTTTCCCACGAAAAAAAAAAAAAAAAAAAACACCCCATCTGTTGGTAAAGTATTGCGCATAAAAATACCTCTGAAATATGGAATACGCATGGCGCTTTGCGAGTTGCTGTAGTTGTATGTTGGTTGTTACGCCTTCAGGCATTTTAATTTTGACGTTTTTTTTTCTCTTTGAGACTCCCCGCCCCCGTTTGTAAGGGGCGAGATAAAGTCCATGACCTTCCATGGCGAGATTGTGTCGTTTAATTTCTTCCAGCTTAAGCTGCATTGTCTTCTTATCGTTCACAGCCTTCGCGACTCCTGCCGCCCCTCCGACCAATGAGCCGTGAACCCCCAATAATGGTAAAATCGGTAGGATACCGCCACGTTTTGCCATTGGAAGTATTCCGTTTCTTCGAACCACTCTTCTTTTTCTTTTTCAAACCCATACCGAATTTTGTCTTAGCCTTCATAGCCGCCCAAACGGTTGTAGCGGCAGCCTTTTCCCCGAGACTGGAATCTCTCGCGGTAATGCGTTCTCGCGCTTTCGCTGCTAGGATGTTGTCGGCCGCGAGTCGTTTTCCGAGATCGTTATTTTGCGAATACGCTATATAATGCTACCCGCACGCCGCGTCCCGCGGATTGATAACATGATCGACTCGCGCCAAAGCGTTTTCAAATGTGTCCCAGGACCACAATACTGATAACCTGGAATATGTAATTCAATCGGAAGTGTGTTCATAACGCGATTTAATAGACCTTTTCCAATTTTTGTTGACATTCGCCACAGTTGTTTATCAATGGTGGTGGACTGTCAATGTGCATTCTGCTGACTCGACAGGCTATATTTGAACACTGGGATCGTTCCAGCTCTATGCATCGCTATAAATAGACCAGCTCTTCTGATTGGATCTTCATTCGTATAGCACCTCGATAAAATATGCAGTTCATACGCCAATCACCTATGATCAAAGTGACTAATGTAGACAAAAAGACACAGTCTGGAGAAAGAGGTGCGCAAACATGGAAATATGCTGCCGACCTCTATACGCGGTATAATCTGCGGTCCATCTAATTGTGGTAAAACGAACGTGTTGATTATTTTGTTAGAAAGTCCGTACGGCGTTCGTTTCGAAAACATATACGTGTACTGAAATCGTTACAACAACCGAAATATCAATATTTAGAAAAATATATTCTCATCGATAGACGAAATTGGTTATTTTACATTTTCGAATAACAGCGACGTCGTTCCGTCGAGCGAGGCACTTCCGAATTCCATTTTTATCTTTGATGACGTGGCATGCGATAAGCACAACTCGGTAAGAGAATACTTTGCAATGGGTAGGCACTCGGACGTTGACTGTTTCTATCTTTGTCAGACATACGCGAAGATACCGAAGCATCTGATACGCGACAACGCGAACTCTGCTGGATCATGTTCAAACAAGATGGTACTAATCTGAAAAATGTGTACAACGATAATGTAAACACCGACATTACATTTGATAATTACTGAACATTGTGTACAACCTGTTGTCAAGAAAAATATGGATTTGTAGTGATTGACAAAGACAGTGCATTATGGAATGGTCGCTATAGAAAAGGATTTAATGATTTTGCAATATCGTAACATGTCCAGTTACTTCCTATACGTTGACAAAGCAGTGTTCCAACATGAGCAGCAGCAGCAATATTGAAGATCGTGAAAGGATAGCGAAACAAATTGCAAAAACGAGCGATGTGATTCGTAGAAAGTATCGTGAATTGAAAACTGGTAAAATGGAGGAAGAGATTGCACTGGAAAAACACTTTAAGCCTGTTACTGAGCCGCTGAAGGCAATTGCCAACAACACGTTAAAAATTATGATGTTTACAATAATATAGATATCGGAAGCGAGCCATTGTTCACGTCAAATATCAAGGAATCGGATAAAACACAATCACATTTATGGCTAAATCTTCCAAAACCATCACAAATAAAAACATAGATTAAGCAGTTTACTCGATGTGAATCCGATGATCTCTACACCGGTCTCTACATCGATTAGACAGTACCAACAATAAAAAGCTCAGCAAGATTAAGCAGTTTACCCGATATGAATCTGATGACCTCTATACCGATTAAGCCAGTACTGGCAACAAGAAGCTTAGCAAACGAAGATGCTTTTGATAGTCCAAAAGCTTAGCAAACGAAGATGTTTTTGAAAGTCCAAAAGCAGTTTCGACGTCTGGTTCGAAGTCGGCTGCAAAACGTCGGAAGGTGAAGAAACGTTGCGGAATCACCTAGGTCCACTGAGTCAAAAAATACATCGCGCCTGTATTACGCGGTGATGTGGAGGATGGTATGGATCACGTGTACGGTGTTTATCTCGACAGTGATGGACCGATGCTTGGTAATAAACGTGTTGACGTGGACAATGCCGATAACATAATTATCGATGGCATGCGATATTCTGGTACGCCCGGCCTTTATGAATTGATATTTTAGAAAATTCCAGATGACAACATTTATACTGAGGCTGATGAACGCAAATATAGGGAGATACTGCTGACCACGAGTGCGCATAAGTACAAACATGATTCGTATGGTAAAACATTAGGCAATAAAGGATACAAGTATAACTATGTAATCAAGCCATTATTGAAAGATAAAAATGTTGGAAAGGGCATACCAAGCTCCATGAGATTAACTAGCAACAGGATTGATTATGTTCACTGGAACGATCCCAACGAACTCGTAGATCGGCTTCGACTGCTCGAGGCTTCGCGTCAAGCCGGTCACAATGCACATAACAATGAGATGTTATCGATTATCGAGGAGCTTCGCGAGGCAGAACTCATTATAAATTAGCCTGCACTTTTGACGATGCTGTCAATCGATATCAAAATGCCAATCAACAAGTTTGGGTCATCGTTTGGAACAGTGGAATCATACTATCGCTGGAATGGAGTAGTCAGAAACTATGTACGTGACAATGCTCTTTGTGTTGCTGGTGCCAATTACGATGCAAAGTCTCGCAAGATTCGACGGGTAGCACCACCTGTAGAGGATGGCGATGCTATCAACAAGCTGTACTTGCAAGAAAACATGGCAATTATAAAAATCGGCAAGATGAATTCGACAAGAAGATGATCATATTTCAAGATTACGTTCAGAGCTTGAAAGACCAGCTGAATCAATTGGAGAGGGGTATTATCGAATTCCGAAATCAAATACATCAGTAGCTGGATGTTGGGACGTTGGGGATGTTGGGACGTTGGGACGTGGGGGACGTTGGGGACGTTGAGGACGTTGGGACGTTGGGACGTTGGGACGTTGGGGACGTTGGGGACGTTGGGACGTTGGGACGTTGTAGACGTTGTGACGTCGAGACGTTGGGGCGTTTGAAGGTCGATTTGATGTTTAATAAGACGTGTACGTCAAGTCTTGGCATCAGTGGCGAGTCATACATGGCTGAGAAAAAGAAAACCCCCAGTATTGAGAAACGGCGTCTTGTGGAAGAATTGCATGCTCCGGCGAGAAGACATTTTCCCCGAAGACGCGTCATAGTACATGGATACGACGATCTATGGCAAGCGGACGTGGTCGAGATGCGTCCTTACACGCGGTATAACAGAGGCTTCCATTACATACTCACTGTTATCGATGCTGAGTAAGCATGCGTGGGCTATACCCCTCAAAACCAAGAATAGAACTGAGGTTTCTACTGCGATCGGGAAGATAATCCGAGACGGCGGAAGGTATCCGAAAAATTTGCAGACCGACAAAGCGAAAGGAATTTTACAACGCAAATGTGCAAAAACTTTTGTCACAATACAACATAAATCATTATTCAACGTATTCAGTGATGAAAGCATAAGTCGTTGAGCGGTTTAATCGTACGCTCAAAAACAACATGTGGAAAATGTTTACCCTTAATGGAAATTACAAATGGATCGACTCGATTCAACATCTCGTATCAAAGTACAACGCGCGAAAGCATCGAACTATTGGTATGCGACCAATTGACGTTACACCAACAAACGCCGCTAAGCTCTTAACAACGGTGTATAGTCATATAAAGATTGCCGCTCCGCACGATTCAAAGTGGGAGATGCGGTACGCGTGAGCAAATTTAAGACAATTTTTGAAAAAGGTTACACACCGAATTGGAGCACTGAAATATTTACAATCGCCGAGGTACAGAAAACTAATCCTGCAACGTATCTGCTGAAAGATGCTTATGAAAAACCAATTGCCGGAGGATTCTACGAACACGAGTTGCAAACGAGTTGCTAATTCCGACGTGTATCTGGTTGAAAAAGTATTACGTAAGAAGGGGAACAGTGTGTACGTAAAATGGCTAGGACTCAATAACTCGCACAATTCATGGATCCATAAAAGTAATGTTTTATAATCATTTGTTGCTTTAATAAATATATCATATTTTAAAGGCATCTAATTTTGTTTAAATATCGCGTTAATTCGATGCGTATAAGAATAGTAAAATATTATTCGTCACCCGGTATTGTTTTTCTGCGTATGTAACCGACTCGAGACTGTTCGACTCTCGTGTCCGCTGCGCGAAAACAAGACAGGTTATAAAAACTGTCACATACGGATTTCTTCGAAACATCACGCGATCCACGAAATTACGCGTGATTTCGAGCTAACGATTCGGCGCGTGTATAAAGAGAAGGTATGACAATAATAAGTTGGACAAAGATGAATTCAAATTCGTCTACAGCGCCGCTAGTCGGAGATTCGCCCCTCCGAATTCGACTAACCGTGCTGGATCGTCACTCTGAATTTGGAATCGGTAGCGAGCACATCGGCATACGAACCCGCTCCCCCTTAAATTCCAAAACGGCCGACTAGTTCTGAGCTCCTCGAACTATCGGAGAAATTACCAACGTGGTACGGAAGTTAACACGAAAAAACGGATAGGCAATCCATCCGGTAACGTCTTAACTTCCACACACGTTATTTAATTTCAATTAAAATACGAGTCGGAAGCGCGAGGAAGGTCTCGACGAAAACGGATAGGGAACCCATCCGGTACCGTCAATACTTCCATACTCGCTTACCTGTTAAAAAGATCAGATCGGAACACGACCTGATTAATTAATTAATTGACTGTAAAATCTCGCAGGTTAAAATCCGAGATTTTGATTTCAGCAGTGGGTACGATCCACCTCAGCCTGAATACAGACTCGTATCCCTGTAATCAGAGATCGTGTCCGAGGTATTCAGCAGTGGCTACGACCCACCAGGTCTGAAAAAATCAAAAAAGTAAAAGAGAACACGGATCGCTGCAATCAGAGGTCGTGTTTAAGGTATCGAGGTTGACTCTCGTACCTCTCTTGTCTATCAAACGGTTCGAACCCACAATCCAGGGGTGTATAAAATACCCTGGGTGGATTTACCACCTTCTAGTCGAAGTGTGGGACAACTTTCACTCCCAGCTTACGACGAATCGCAGAATACCTCCAAAGATCGCCAGTCTAGTACGGTCACTGTGCGTAGGACGTTAATTCATTAAGCTACGTGGTGTCAGGCCCAATCGTAAGTCGACCCAAGGGCGCCGTTGGCACACCTGCATCACACCGTGCCCGTACGCACGCAATAAGGTGGTAAAAAAGGGCCGAGGAGCGGGTACGGTTGCAGCCTTACAACCTCCACCCGTTACCCTCTCCTACAGAAAAGAGGTTGAATCTCGTCTTCCCAAAACTGCAATAAGAAGTTTCCCGGTTTAAAGGGAACGCACAACATATACAGTCCACTAGCTTAGCCGCGTAACGCGGCAGCTGAGTTTCCCGCTCCTGAGCGCGACGAGCATAATCAGGAGCGCGTGTACGTTAAAACGAGACGGAAAGCGTGACTCACGTTGCCGAATATTTACACATAGTTCCGTCTCTTTTGTTTCAGAACAGCGTGACACGAGCAGCCGCCAGACGACGGCCAGGCGGATCACGCGTCGCCTAAATACCAACAAAAGGCTGTACAAATTTAAAAGGGCCAAAATAAACGGCGTCGTCGAACATTCGACGACGTGAAAATAAATATAACGGGTGAGAATTACTTTTCCATCCTCCTATTCCCTCGTGATCCGGACCCCCGTTAGACGAGGTTCTCAAATCAGTGTTTGAGCCCTCCACATTCTAACAAATTTCTTTTCCCGCGACGATAATGCTCGTCAATGTTATACGTTCTGCTGAGGTTGCATTTTTGCACGTGTTCATGGTAATATAAAAGGTATTTGCAAACATTGCACTTTTCGCAGAAGAACACGTGACATCAAAAATTCCTCTCCCCCCCCCGCACTATGCCCCACCCGCTTCGCATGATACACATGATTTCGGTCGATTCGTACCGCGAATGTGATGTCATAGAATTTGCACGTTTGGACGTGTTCAAGGTAATCTAAAAAAGCTTTTGCAAAAGTTGAACTATTCGCAGAAGAACACGTTACATAAAAATTCCTCTCCCCGCACCTCGCTGCCCTTGATGCATCGTTACATTTTTTATGTGCTGCACACTCGTTTTGATAGTATCGTCGTCGCCGTCGTCGTGAAACGTTATGGATTCTACAAACATGAATTACTACATTTCTCGCGAAACGGTGTGCATAAGTCGCGAGTAAGTGTTATTATCATCATTTCCTTAGCGTTGTTACGTATGACGAACGTTTCGTTCCCCAATTTTTCTATACCACTTGCGTGCATTAGGAAAACGCCCTGCTACTTATCTACCCTTTGGAATGTAGAGTCAGTTCCCACGAAATGCAGCTGCTCGGTGACTAACGAAGTTCGGAGATTACCAAATATGGTAATGTCTAACGTGCATCCGAATCCTCCCCACAGATTTTTGGGTATATAAACCCCTTCGTTTCCTTACTCGGGGATCAGAATCGTACAGTTACGTTTAGAGTCAACATCACGTCTCGTTACGCTGTCCACGGTTCTGACAGTCAGTTGCATTTCGTGAGATCGGGCTACAGTACCCTTTTGTATCAATTTTAAACCATATAGAATCCGTGAACCGGTATAAATTCTATTACGGCCTCTATTGTCAACCGACTTACCCCCGCATCGCCAGTGCGTCAACACCGTGCAAAAATCATTTTTAGGTAATTATAATCATTCTTACAACGCGACATAACTGACACAAGACACGTGTATCTTATTTGTTTGTTAAGAATATATCTAGTTTCATTATTAAATCAGAGTTACTTATCTTCTTTAACCCATCATTATATAAAGCGATTATTGTTAGTTAAACGTTCCCACAATAATATAACCTTACCGCTCGGGTTATATTATATCTAATAATTGAAGTTACGAGGTCAATTAACATCTCCTTAATCCAAATACAAATTCTTACAACCTAGTGACTCGATTACGCATTGAGTTCGTCCACGCAATCTAATACCATCCTAGCGGCTCCTCGCTTACGCACCAGGTTCGTCCGCATCCTACAGCTCCCTGATTACGCATCAGGTTCGTCTGTGATTTATCCAACCTCCCAGCAGCTCCTCGATTACGCATCGAGTTCGTCTGCGTTTCTTCCAACCTCCTAGCAGCTCCCCAATTTCGCATTGGGTTCGTCTGCGTCGTTATTAACCATCCTAGTGACTCCCCCGATTACGCATCGGGTTCGTTCACGACATTACGCCCTCCTACGGCTCCCTGGTTTCGCACCAGGTTCGTCCGTACGTGACTCCATCCCAGAGGCTCCCTGATTTCGCATCAGGTTCGTCCTCGTTATCAACTATCCTAGCGGCTCCCCGATCTTGCATCGGGTTCGTCCGTGCACCTCACTAACACATTGATACCATATTCCCTACTCTCTCTTGCACTCGCAGGCCACGCGCGCTGCAGGGCCCTGGCTCGTAACAGAAACTGGTGACAGCGGTGGGATTTAACTATTTTAGAATCGCTACGTAATTTTGGGTTTCTTGAGAAGTTAAAGTTCTCTTATTGAATTTGGGCAATATACTAGTTTTCGCTAGTTAAGTCAACCAGTTAACTTTTGTCAAGAATATACTAGTTTTCGCTAGTTAATACACATAGTTAATTGGATTTAAATATACTAGTTTTCTCTAGTTAAATATTAATAAATTATTAAAATGACAAGTTCACAAGCTAATATTTCGTCAAACGATATCATGAACTTGACATTGTCACTCGCCAATTCAATGTCACTTTTGACACAGAAGACGTGCCTACAGAACGTAACATCGACGATACCGACTTTCGACGGAGAATCTCCATCTTTGTCGCGTTTTGCACAAAGTGTGGAGGACGGTTTAACATTGGGGTTCGGAAGCCGATTATCTGGCGATTGTTCTGACTAAGCTCATAGGTCCGGCACGAAGGTGCACCTTAGAGCATAAATTCGCGAGTATCAGCGAATTGATTAAACATCTAAAAAAGAGATTTGCGCCGGGTAAAAGTTTGTCGTATTTCCAAGTAGACATCGCGAATTTACGTATCCGCGAAGGTGAAAGTCTGCGACAGTACGTCGACAGGACTAGCCATCTGGTTTATTGCGCGCGCGGAGCCATTCGAGAAAAATCCCGGGACAACGCCGAAGATTTCATCAAGGAGATGGAAAAAGATGTCTTGGAAAATTTCATCGAAGGCTTGCCGGATCGGATTTCTTGGAAGGTGTCGGCACATTTCAGAGATATACAAACTCTTGAAGATGCTTACGACGCCATGCTGCACATAGACAGAAAACTAAGGAATCGAAGACAGATGCCCCGGAACGAATCGCCTGCAAGGTGGTCACGAAAGGATCGTGAGACCGAAGATTATCGCCACCGCGACAGTCAAGTGTCGTACCCTGGCTCACCAAGTCGTTATGACCGAGGGCGGCACGCCAGAACATACGAACCTCAAGAGGATCGAGAAGAGCAGCCACGTGCGACCGCATGGTCCGTGCGACAAAGGAGCCCTTCGATTTCCCCTTCGAGGCGCACTTACGATTTCCCTGCGGATGAGGGAAATCATTATTCCATATTAAAAAACTCCGGAAAATACCGCGCACCAGAATTATATTGCTGGCATTGCGGAACCACGGGACACGACGGGAAATCTTGTAGAAAGAATCCGCGTCATCCTAACTATCGACGCGACTCGCGAGATTCGTCGGCTGAATCAAACGGGTCTTTAAACTACAAACACTTCGACAACGACTCCTCATCAAGGAAACACCTGCCCCACGTCTCGAAGCCAAAATCCCAGAATTGGAATCAGGAAAAGGAACATTTTTAATTGATTGTGGTGCAGCTATCAATTTAGTACCTCTCAAGGTTTTAGGAACAAAAGCAATAATCAATTCTCGCGAGTCGATAGAAATAATAGGATTAACGACAACTCCAATTCGCACGTTAGGTACCACAATATTGCACATTCATGACACACCCGCATTTTTCTATATCGTAAAAACCCTTGCAATAGACGCCGATGGACCCATTCTTAATGCAGGAAGAAGTCGAAATTTCATATTATCATGGAACCATGGTACTAAAAGACAAACCTGTTAAACCACTGCGTTTTTCAAACTATCAGAATTTACTTTCATCCTTAAAACCGCAATTGTCAACTAAACACCGGCTCGAAGCTCGCACGATACAACAGATCGCGGTAAAAATAGCAAACCCGACAGTAAAAGAAGGATATTTACCGCGTATTAAAACGCACAATCAACTCTACATAGGAGAAGCAGCTGTAACCAATAATAGCGGAAAATGTCACGTCCTAGCAACGAACACCAGCAGCGAAGACCTCGACATAGAGATAGAACCACAGACAATAGAACCATACGATTTTTTGAGTACATCGGACGAAGACCTTTGCTCGTATGCAGAACACCCAACTAAATTCAGGACAAAAGAAGATAGGATAGGAAACCTCATAAATACCCTAAATACCAACCATTTAAACAGAGAGGAACGAGCATCCGTCATTGATTTAATAAAAGAATTTCCAGACCGATTTTCCCTGCTTGGAGACAAATTAGGAAAAGCAGTCGATTTTAATCATTCGATTCACACCATAGATGAAATACCAGTAAATACAAGACAGTATCGATATCCGCCTGTACATCAGGACGAAATACAAAAACAGGTTAGCGCATTATTATCACAAGGCATAATTATCTGTCAAAATCACCCTACAATTCACCTTTATGGATCGTACCGAAGAAAGCTGACTCGCAGGGAAACAAACGCTGGCGTATGGTAATAGACTTTCGCGCATTAAATGAAAAGACAATCTCCGATAAATATCCATTACCACAAATCACAGAAATTTTGGACCGATTAGGAGGAGCGAAATATTTTTCAGTTTTCGATCTCGCCAGTGGATTTCACCAGATAGAAATGAACTCAAAGGACAAGCAAAAACTGCATTCACCACACCGCATGGACATTACGAATTTTCAAGAATGCCTTTTGGATTAAAGAACGCTCCACCTACATTTCAACGCCTCATGGATCAAGTTCTCACCGGACTACAAGGAACAGACCTCTTCGTTTACCTGGACGACATTGTCGTTTACGCTTCATCATTACAAGAACATAACATCAAAGTTAAAAAATTATTGAACCGCCTTCGGGAACAGGGCTTAACCCTTCAAACTAACAAATGCGAATTTCTACGCAAAGAAGTTGCATATTTAGGACACATAATTTCCGAAAAGGGAGTAAGACCGGATCCAAGGAAATTGAAAGCTGTTGTGCCGTGCAGGGCGTGGCACACAGAATGCCGGAGAAGGATAGTCGAGAAGTCGGGAAAATCACGCGAGACCTGTTGCTTTTACAAACACACAGAGTACCCGGCAAGGGGGTACAACTTTTATTTAAAGTAAAGCAGCTGCGAAGCGCATAGTCGCCGGCATGCATACAGTCACGCAGTACCAATGAAAATAAAAATCAGCCAAAAATAGCGAAAACTCAAAACGGCCATATGGTAAATTAACAAATCAATTTCGCGTACAAATCAGAGCCGCGCTACAGGGAGCCGACAAGAGACGGGAAGCAACCTCGATAGAACGGGAAAGAATTCCCAAACGCGGAGAAATCCCGAGACGGAACACACGTGCTCGGGATTCTTTGGTAAGAAATTCGGTGTTCCTTCGAACGGGGGCCTCGGATACCACGAGACTAATCCCTAAAAGGAACACAGAAGCACCGGACTCACGAGAGGAAAAGGAAGAGCGACGTCCGAATTGGCCTCGGAATGCCACGAGACAAATTCAGATTAGGCCAAAAAGAAGGCTGCAGAACAGCAGGAGCTAACAGGTAGCTGAGTTTGAGCCCCGTTTGGAATAACGCACAGAACAGGACTGATCAGTCCGCTCGCTCCCGTCGCAGGTCGGCTCGGTGCCTGTCACAGCGCATGCGCGGTCACATACGGGGGAACATTTCGCCGCTAGCCTCCTTGGTTGCCGATCGCCTCTCTCCCCACCAGAGCCGGCAGCTCTGACGCACTTGGAAGAGAGAGAACACTCTCGCGAAACGCAAATCACTGACACTTCTCTCACTTTATCGCGGGAGAACCGTTGATCGGTTTGAACAGCTGTGCAAGACTTTCCCACACCGAAAACGCAGAAAAACATTCAACAATTTTTGGGCTTAGCAGGATACTACAGAAGATTTATACCAGATTTCACCGTGAAGTCAAAACCGTTAATCAATTTACTAGGAAAGGGCATTAAATTCAAATGGACGGAAGAACAAGATCAAAGCTTCAACCAACTACGTAAAGAACTCTGTCAACAACCTATATTACAGTACCCGGATTTCACCAAACTTTTATCGTGACTACAGACGCATCCGAATACGCCATAGGAGCTGTACTTAGCCAAGGAGAAATAGGAAAGGACTTACCAATAGCATATGCGTCACGCAGCCTCAACAAACCTGAAAAGAATTATTCGGCAACAGAGAAGGAATGTCTAGCAATGGTTTACGCAGTCAAGTATTTCCGACCCTACATCTATGGAACAAAATTCACCCTCATAACAGATCACCGTCCTTTAGTCTGGCTACATTCTGTCAAGGACCCGACCTCCACTCTAATAAAGTGGAAATTAAGACTTTCGGAATACGAGTACCAAGTTATACACAAATGTGGGAAAACGAACATGAACGCAGACGCGTTGTCGCGCAACCCTCCGTCTGTCTGCCTATCACTCATTCCACAGGAATCTAAAGACGATCCCGACTTCAGGACTCAAGTACCACCGACTACCGACAAACAGTCTATAGGTCGCCGTATACAACAGTTACGGCGAGTCATGGAGAACCGACCCAAGTACAGGGAGGTCAGTAGCAGTTCGGACGAAGAGCAGTGCCCCACTTATGGAAAAATTCAACATTCTCCAATATTGGCTAGACACCGAGCCCTACCCAGCTTATCGCACGAAGTAACATTGCCAGATGAATCTCAGGAAACCATAAACAACCTTTTGCCAGCAGCCAATTCCACTCAAACGCACCACCAGATGAAGACGACAATTTTCCAGACGACTTAATGTCTTTTGAAGAACCGCTCGAAATTACAGATAAAGAAAATACAATTATAGAAAATCCTCGGAAAGATTTACTCAGTATTCCACAGGTATTACCGCACGTTACAAACGAAATTTTACAACCACCCATAACTCATTCACCTGCAAGGGTTGTAACCGAAGCAAGTGCAGAACGGCTACCTGAGTGCAGGCCAACGCGACCTGACGCCTTCTGAACGCACGACGGACCCTTACCTGCCATACACATCCGACACAGATGTTTCAACTGACGATAACGAGCATCGATACAACGAGCCAAAACAAATAAATAAAATAACCATTTCTTCTACCACCCTCACTGCCGAACACGGACATTACGCATACTTCATATCCGCAGATTGCAATTTAATATCTACCGTTGGAAAGGTTTTAATGGGCACCGAAATAATTAATAAATCAGACATTTTGACGGCTCAACCCACAAAGGGGCACGTATTAACTTCAGACAATGGATTGTATAAAACCTTCGGAATAGTAATTTCCGATCATTTTTACGACAATATTACGGCAGAAGACTTAGTCAATGGATTAAAACTCTTAAACATACTCTAGAACAGAATCAAATAAATTCTTTTCGAATATCTGCAACAGGAGATTCACACAAATTGCCAGCCGACAAATTTTACAAGATATTGGAAGAAGTTTTTACCGGAACAGATCAACAAATTACTTTATGCAACTGTACCATCACCACACCATCCGAAACGGACAGACTAAACATAATCCGCGAAGCTCACGATAGTTTAATTGGAGGACATAAAGGGGTAACAAAAACATACAAACGCATCCGATCAAAATTTCACTGGCCCAAAATGCGCAACGAAATTCAGGAGTATATTAGGACATGCCAAAGTTGCCAAGAACAAAAATTAGTTCGAGCAAAGACTAGACAACCCATGTTAATTACCGATACACCGTTGGATGCATTCGACAAAATATCACTGGACACCGTGGGACCTCTTCCGATCACGCCTAATGGAAATAGACATATCCTTACCATACAGGACAACCTGACAAAATACTGCGTAGCAGTTGCAATACCTAATATTCGAGCCGCGACCATTGCAGATGCTTTCGCCCGACACTTTATCGCAATTTACGGCACCCCTCGCGCAATATTAACAGACAAAGGAACTAGTTTCATTGGAAATTTAATGACGAATTTGGCAGAAATATTTAAAATCAAGCAAATAACAACTTCTGGATACAGACCACAAACTAACGGATCATTGGAAAGAAGTCACATCGTGCTCACCGAATATCTTAAGCACTACATGGATAACTACGAAGATTGGGATTTATTAATTCCTTTTGCAATGTTCTCATACAACACATCGGTACACGAAGCAACAAATTTCACACCATACGAGTTAATCTTTGGAAAAGTAGCTCGAGAACCCAGTTCGTTCCCGGATAATGGAAATTTAAAATCATACGGAGATTATTTACAAGATTTGATTTCACATATGACCAAAATCCGCAACATCACGTCAAACAATTTAAATAAATCAAAACTCCGATCAAAAGATTACTACGACAGACGTTCAAAACCAGTAGATTTCGAAGTAGGCGATTATGTTTACGTACTCCTGGAACCTCGTACAAATAAGTTCGACCCACACTACATTGGACCATACAAGATTCTAGACATAACAGATCGAAATAATGTAGTAATTCAAACTGGCAGTAAAATAATAACAAAACATCAAGACAAATAAAACCTGCCTACTGCTCATCTTTAATTAAAAAACAAAGATGATCTTCATCTGAATACCATTGATACCACTGACAACTGGCCGGACCCGGACTACAACCTGACCAAGGAATGGGACACCTCCAATGCACCATTATTGATAAGTACACGCCGCAACACAACATTACACCCGACACGTTTAACTTCTTATTACTTTGTTGTTTTTCGCGAATTTATTTATCTGTTTTTCTCTTCATTTCGAAATAACAAGACGTTTTCCTAATGTGAAAGCATCACGAGAAACGCGACGTTTCATCTGGGGGGGGGGGAGATGTTACGTATGCCGAACGTTTCGTTCCCCAATTTTTCTATACCACTTGCGTGCATTAGGAAAACGCCCTGCTACTTATCTACCCTTTGGAATGTAGAGTCAGTTCCCACGAAATGCAGCTGCTCGGTGACTAACGAAGTTCGGAGATTACCAAATATGGTAATGTCTAACGTGCATCCGAATCCTCCCCACAGATTTTTGGGTATATAAACCCCTTCGTTTCCTTACTCGGGGATCAGAATCGTACAGTTACGTTTAGAGTCAACATCACGTCTCGTTACGCTGTCCACGGTTCTGACAGTCAGTTGCATTTCGTGAGATCGGGCTACAGTACCCTTTTGTATCAATTTTAAACCATATAGAATCCGTGAACCGGTATAAATTCTATTACGGCCTCTATTGTCAACCGACTTACCCCCGCATCGCCAGTGCGTCAACACCGTGCAAAAATCATTTTTAGGTAATTATAATCATTCTTACAACGCGACATAACTGACACAAGACACGTGTATCTTATTTGTTTGTTAAGAATATATCTAGTTTCATTATTAAATCAGAGTTACTTATCTTCTTTAACCCATCATTATATAAAGCGATTATTGTTAGTTAAACGTTCCCACAATAATATAACCTTACCGCTCGGGTTATATTATATCCAATAATTGAAGTTACGAGGTCAATTAACATCTCCTTAATCCAAATACAAATTCTTACAACCTAGTGGCTCCTCGATTACGCATTTGGTTCGTCCACGCAATCTAATACCATCCTAGCGGCTCCCTGCTTACGCACCAGGTTCGTCCGCATCCTACAGCTCCCTGATTACGCATCAGGTTCGTCTGTGATTTATCCAACCTCCCAGCAGCTCCTCGATTACGCATCGAGTTCGTCTGCGTTTCTTCCAACCTCCTAGCAGCTCCCCAATTTCGCATTGGGTTCGTCTGCGTCGTTATTAACCATCCTAGTGACTCCCCGATTACGCATCGGGTTCGTTCACGACATTACGCCCTCCTACGGCTACCTTGTTTCGCACCAGGTTCGTCCGTACGTGACTCCATCCCAGAGGCTCCCTGATTTCGCATCAGGTTCGTCCTCGTTATCAACTATCCTAGCGGCTCCCCGATCTTGCATCGGGTTCGTCCGTGCACCTCACTAACACATTGATACCATATTCCCTACTCTCTCTTGCACTCGCAGGCCACGCGCGCTGCAGGGCCCTGGCTCATAACAGCGTTATTACTTACCTTTCATTCTTTACATACTTTTTTCTATATGTTGCGATAGCAATAAACAACGTTCGACGCCTTATATACCGGGGAGGAGGTTTGCTCTCACATCCACGGCATACAAGTACCTGGATATTAGAATCGCGGTAGGACCTGTGTCCGCTGTGGAAATTATTCTTGGCGATACTCGAGGAAATGTGTTGTTGTTGCCACACTCGACATGGAGAACATTTATCCAGAAACGCGTGGATATCGAACAACATGTAAAATCAGCTCCTTCTCCAACGTCATTAACGATTTGTGATTTGGTGCTTACGGTGGTTACAATGCGTGGCATGAACCTTGTGCAAATGAAATTGTATGATGCCTGCATGTATATGAAACCATCGACTGAAATATTTTTATTCGAACTGGAACTGTGTGTCGAGCACGCGTATTCGTGGCTGCGTCAAAATACACACTATGTCAGCGAGAAATATAAACAATTTGTAACTATATTAAAACGGAACAGTATTGCGCATAAACATGGGGCCGTCAAAATCCTTCGTGAATATTATGATAAAAATTCTCCTGCGGATTGCGAGCTGTTGACATTTGCAGTGGATAATATGTTATACGATGCTATTAATAATTAAATAAAAATATATCTAATTTTGTAATTACATAATTTATACTCTCACTGAATTGTAATAAAAGATTAAATATATAAATTTTATAAAAAATAGCAAAAATTTCTTTCCCCCCTTTTACCGACATCTGACAATTACCTCTTTCTGATAATTACCAAATAATTTATACTCTCACTGAATTGTAATAAAAGATTAAATATATCACTTTTATAAAAGAAATAGTAAAACGACATCTAATTTCTTTCCCCCCTTTTACCGACATCTGACAATTATCTCTTTTTGACAATTACCAACCATTGATACCAATTACCCACCTAATTACCAACCGTTGATACTAATTACCGAAATAATTACCCCCCCCCCCCCCCGCCACAGCGCTCCCCCAACGATCGGGCCCCCCACCCCACTCCCCCCGGCCCTCGATTCCCCCCTCCCCCGCACCCCCCTCTGGAACCATGGCTCAGAAATCCCCTTATACACCTACTGACGTGTTTACGACATTAATCATGGCAAAGACACGAGTGGCTCCGATAAAAACACAGTCTATCCCCGTCCTGGAATTGAATGGGGCTGTGTTACTTTCCGAGCTCATAGTGCACGTGAAACGGTCATTCCCCATAGAAATGAGCCGCATAATCTGCTGGACAGATTCCACGATTGCACTCGCTTGGTTGAAAAGGCATGCGTCGACATGGAAGGTTGTGATAGCCAACCGTGTGTCAAAAATTCAGACCATGCTCCCAAAGCTGAATGGCGGCACGTTGCCACGCGCTTCAACCCAGCGGATCTTAATTCGCGAGGTGTAGACGCCGCAGAACTCATTCAGTCCGAATTATGGATTTCCGGGGCGAAATGGCTTCGACAATCAGAGGAAAATTGGCCGAAATCGCCAGCCTCGCTCGAGACCGAGGAGGGTAAACGCGTATCGCATACCCTCATGGCCGCTCCGGAAAAGGAATGGAACTTAGTTTTCCGATTTTCCCAATGGAGTAAGCTACAACGTGTGACTGCCTATTGCCTCCGGTTCCGGAGGCCGGCGGTCGGAGAACGAAGGTCATTCGATGCAAAAGTTGTCGATGCAGCGGAAATCCAGCGTGCAGCGGAAAGAATTGCACGCTACTTACAGCGTACGCATTTCGCAGAAGAGTACCGGTGCTTGAAAAAGCGCAAAGGAATCTCCTCTAAAGAGCCTAAACCCTTTTCTCGACGATAAGGGAGTCTTACGAGTGGGTGGAAGGTTGGAGAATGCGACGCTTGCATGGGAAACCAAACACCCGATTATCCTGCCGAAACATCATGTGTCTAACATGATAATCAGGCAATGCCACGTGGATACGTTGCACGGGGTTTGCAATTGACCATGTACACGGTGAGACAGAAATTCTGGATCATCGGCTGCCGAAACGCGGCGCGCACGGTTATTCACCAATGCATACGATGCGTGAGATGGCAAGCAAATACCTCCACGCAAATCATGCAGGATTTAATACCGGAGCGCAGTCGCGCGGCACGACCTTACTTAAACTGCGGAGTCGACTACGCGGGACCGTATCGGGTCCGCGACTCCGCCGGTCGTGGAAAACGGCTCATAAAGCATACATAGCAGTGTTCATCTGCTTCGCTACGAGAGCCGTGACATCGAACTCGTCCATGATTATACGACGAGTGCATTTCTGGCCGCATTAGACCGATTTATCGCCCGCCGAGGAGTTCCGTCCTGCATGTTCAGTGATAACGGAACGAACTTCGTCGGAGCAGATCGGGAATTGAAGGAACACTTCAATACGGTGTATCAAACCCCAGAAATGCGAACGAAGTGCGGTCAAAAGGGCATTAAGTGGAGGTTTAATCCACCCAGTGCTCCCCACTTTGGTGGTATGCAAGAAGCCGGCGTGAAATCGGTGAAACATCACCTGAAACGCATCATCGGCGAATTTACACCCACAAGCGACGAAATGCAGACACTCCTCTGCAAGATCGAGGCGAGTTTGAATTCGCGACCGATCGCCGCTTTGAGTGACTGTCCCGAGGATTATGCCCCTCTCACGCCGGGCCACTTCCTAATAGGCGGACCGATAAATGCACTTCCGGTCGAGTCAGTGGAAAAGGAAAATCTCTCGCGGCTTACGCGATGGAGAGCGGTCCAGAAATTCCACGAGCAGCTCTGGGAACTTTGTTGATGACTTGGTTTTAGTGCAAAACCCTCTTCTCCACCCGAATCAATGGGAAACGGGACGAATCGAGGAAGTATTACCGGGCGAGATAGGTGCGTGCGTGTAGTTAAAGTACGTAGAGTTACGTCTACATACACACGTCCGATTACACGGTTGTGTAAACTGCCCGTCGATGAGTCAACATCGACAACGGCCGGCGAAGACGCACATGGAATAAACGAAGACCCGAATTCCGCTGTACCGAGTAAGTACAGCTAAACGTTTCCAATAGAAGGTTTTGTAATTCTACCTTCTCTACGGGCTTTACGCGACGTGACCGCGACCTACGCCTCCTATTCTTGTTGCACGGACCGTGCAAGGGGGGCGGTATGTTTAAATATCGAATAAAATGCGAAATTTAATTTAAATCCGAAACAATTCGTTACCCGGTTTGTTTTCGGTTACGCGACCGACCAGGAAGATTCTAGGTCGACGCGTCCGCTATTCAAAATATTAGAGGACAGAAAAACACGGTTCTTGAGGTTTTCTGTAAAGTCACGCGAACGATTAATTAACGTTCAATTTTGAAACAAGCGGTTTAAACGCCCGAGTTTAGAGAAGGTACGAAAACTATATAATAGACAGAGACGGACGAGAGACACGGCGGCAGCGCCGCGTGACGGAAGACTCTCCCCACTCACGCGCTCACTTTGGCAGCTCGTGCTCGTCCGTCACTCGCTATCAAACCACTGCCACGAGCACTTCGGTATACGAACACGCTCAGCAGTCGCATAAACGAATAATTCGAGCAATCCGAACCGAGTCGAGTTCTTCGACTACCCTCGGAGTTGCAAAGGAATTATTCGCGAGTTATCGTATCGAGCCAGTCGGTACACGACCGAGCTATGTAATCAGACTTTATTTAATTCGGAATAGACTCGAAGTAATTCGAGTGCTTCCGGGGAAACGATCCATAAACAGGTGTGGGAAGAAACCCTGAGTGGAATCAATCGTTTCCCCAGGGATAGAGGGCTAAGCTCATCCCAATTTATATAGGTGCGAGGTTCTTCGCGCTTTTCTTAGTGCACGACTCCATAATCCAGGTGTGGGAAGAAACCCTGAGTGGAATCATCGTGCACTAGAGGATCGAGGTACAAACTCCTTCCTCCAATTGACTGTCAGAAACGGCTTCGAACCCACCATACAGGGGTGAATAATACCCTGGGTGGATTTGCCGTCTTCCAGTCGAAGCGGGACACATTTTTAAACCCCAGCTATCGGCGAAAGCTAGGACACGTCCCAAAATCGCCAGGGAGTACGGTCCCTGCGCGTAGGACGGAGACTCCGACAAGCAACGTGGTCTCAGGCCCAACCGTAAGTCGACCTAAGGGCGCCGTTGACAAGCCTGCACCACACAGTGCCGTACGCACTTACGAAGGCGGTGAAGAGCCGGGGACCGGCTGAAAGGTTGGAGCCTTACAACCTCCCTCCGATCACCTTCTCCTGCGACAGTCATAAATCACAGTCATAAATTGCAGTCGTGAAATTAGACGAGCAGAAATCTCGTACACGACAATAATAAGCAAGCGATTCCCGATTTAACGGGAACGCTCACACATACAGTCCACTAGCTTAGCTGCGCATCGCGGCGGCTGAGATCCCCGCTCCTGGGTGCGACAAGCACAGACCAGACGAGCGCGGAAGAAAGTAAGACACACAGCGTGACTCACGTTCACAGGTATTTAACGACTATTCGTGTCTCTTTCTGTTACAGGTTTACCAAACAGGATTTACTGCAGCGGCGTCTGGCCGGGCAGACAATTCGTATTACATAATTTCTGTTTCCAAAAGTTTACCAATAAACGGCTTAGTCGAGTCATTCGACTAAGCGAAAATTAAATTGAAAATCTTGTATTCTTTTCCCGACGTTCCTTCCCTCACGATCTGGACCACCGTTAGGCGAGGTTTTTTTCAAACCTACTCCCCCTAACAATTTATTTTGTTACTTTGTTACCTGTTATTTGTTTTCTGTTACCTGATTTATTGGCTTTACACCTTTTACTTTATGACTCTGTGACTCTTTTTACTATTATTACCGTTTTATTTATGCTATTATTATTATTTTATGATTTTATTTTAGTATATTCATTTCGTCTTTTCATCTATTTGAGTTTATTTTGCTGCGCCTGCATATTGCACAGGCTTATTGTATATATTCATCATTCAATTTTATTATCATTCTTTTACCATCTTATGTCACCTGGTGTGACTTTTCCTTTTGTTTTTTTTCCTGTTCTTTTATTCTATTTTATTTTATCTTATTTTATTTTATTTTGTTTCGGTTAAAATAAATAGATAGAATATAAAGAAAGTTTTAATCGGAGGCACTTTTGAGGGCTTGACTGCCATCTCTGGGTAGGAAATAGCCCTAGTAGATGGTAATTAGGACATAGAAAGAGGCTGGAGGGCGTGGTTGCAGGTCGGTAAGCGCTTCAGGCTACGAAAGGTAAGTGCACCGACTGTTGGACAGCAACCGCCAACCGGTAATTGATACGAGGGCAGCACTGGGGAAAGGTAAGTACCCACCGAGGTCTTCGGCGAGCGACGGTCGGTAGGCGTCAGGCCCCCTTGGGGCGCTACTGACGGTAAATTACCGACTGTCGGTAAGTTACCCCGAACGGAGGGTAATGTGGCCCCGGGACTTTGCCGTGCAGCGATTTCTGCTGCCGGTACTTTACCCGGCGGAGGCACCATTTAACCTAGGCTAGCTTCAAGTCCAGTTCATTTTATTTTATTTTATTTCATTTTATTTTATTTATTTTATTCTATTTCATTTTATTTCATTACACTTTATTTTACCATATTTTATATATTATTTTATTTTATTTTATTTCATTTTACTACTATATTTATTCTAGTCAAATTACTTCTTTACTTATCTATTTACTCATTTTGCATCTATTTATAATTTCATATAATTCTATACTTATTTATTAGATCTTTCGTTTTGGTCAGGTAATTGATTTAGTTATTTATGTATACATATATTTATTTATTTACATCCTACTTACCAGTTTTATTTATCTGGTGGCTATCTTTTATATACAAGTTTTAGTTTAGTTTCTGAGCTAGCATTGTTACAGGATATTATTTCATTCCATAACCATAGATATGGGCGACTACTATATACTTTGATTATAACCGCCGTATTATTACTCGGCCTATTTAGTTCCGACTGGCCTTACGCCTCTATGGTCATTTTTCTGGGTCCCGACAATATGGCTTTGTGCGTTTTGTATGGTATTTTCATAGTTTTTACATACATTTTATATAGTTTTACATTTTATTTTACATTTTATTTTTATATTTTATCTTTATTTTGTACTTTCTACTTGTTACTTTAATTTTACTTTTATTGTCTATTCCATTTTCTCATTTGCTATTGCTTTATTTTGTCTATTAGGTGATAAAACTCTCCCCACTCAGTTATCAAGTTTTCAAGTTTTCATTTATTTATTTATTTACATACATTCATCATCTATGCGCATTCTTTACATACTTTCTTTCTTACCTATTATTATATTATATCTTAAACATATTCTAACTACCTATCTATTCATGGCTGGCTCCTGCAATTTTACTGTATAATTTATTATAACATTTAACATTTAACATAAATATATAACTATACATATACCCTGATGGTACTTCAGACACTGATTTAATATTATTGTACACTACCTTTTACCGGTTCGCCACGCCTTTCTGGTTTTCAGTTTGATTAATACTTCTTAAGATTTTATGTACTCCTTTTCACATAACTCTTCTTTACTTCAATCTATTCTATATACAGGGTGTTCGGCTACCTCTAGCAAAAATTTTAATGAGCGATAGTAGAGGCCAAAATAAGACGAAAATCAAGAATACTAATTTGTTGATGGAGGCTTCGTTGCAAAGTTATTAACATTTAAAGTTCCGCCTGTAGAATGACAATCCGCTAAACAGCTGCGTTCGCGCGGACGGTTGCGGCAGGCGAGTGCTAGTGGTTCTCACGCAGCATGAAAAATTCTGCTTACCGACATTATCGACAGCCTTAGATTTTGTCCACTTATGGGAATGCGAACACCTTACGTTGAATAAGATTCAACCTGTCTTATGAAAATCCAGAAGGGCATATCAAAACTCGCCCGACGAGATTTTCACAGAGAAAGGGTGAATGCCAGTTCCAATACACAATGTTGTGAACAAAAATCACCCACATGCGATTATACACGCCCCACGATTGTCCACAGTGTCCACAAGTATCCACAAATAATCCTTTCAGGCACTAACCACTATGCAATTAAATAAACACGTACCGCGATTATGTTATTCGTGAATGTCTACGTGTACGTGTATCACGATTCTTCCGAGTTACTTACGAATAAAACTGTTATGAATTTTTCAAATACACTTCAATTTAAAAATGTACGGAACACTGTACCCCCTAGCATTTTGTGTGTGTTTGTCCTATTTATTTGATGACGTGGCCTCTGGCCGAGATGCGGCTTGTAAGCCGAGAGGTGCTACCCCTATTTCAGCGGGCCCTTCGGGGATTTTACAGTTGCGGGATAGCATGCACCCGCAACTTTTGGGATGGTGGTGGTATGGGGGGGGGATGGTGCCCCCCCTTCAGATGACGATGTCCCTCGGGACGGAAGGAGTATTATTGGCGGATCAGCCGCCCTAGGAGGAAACCCGTAGAGGTCACCCAGTTGGGGGCCCTTCTCCGGGGTCGCTGCCGCCGCGTAACATCGGACGGCCACTGCCCCGGGAGCGAAGTAATGTGGTAAACAATTCCGCCCGGGGTCAATGCGGCGGAGGGGTTTTAGTTGGTAAGAATCCGACACTACCCCGGGTCAGGCCCGGGGTGTCTAATGCAAGATTTCCCCTCCGCATAAAAAAAAAAAAAAAAAAAGGTCTGGGTTAGGACTGGGTTAGGTCTGGGTTAGGTCTGGGTTAGGTCTCTTGGCCCCCCGGGTGGAGAAGGCGGCTGCTGCACTAGGCCGCCTTCTCCCGAATATCGGGGGGCCCGATGTTGGAGTCCGCCGCCTCTACGTGGAGGTGGTGCGGTCAATTGCCCTCTACGGGGCCCCAGTATGGGCCCCAGACCTGGATGCCAGCCGGCGCAGTACGGAGATGCTGCGCCGCGTCAACCGTCGGCTGGCCTTCCGGGTGATTAGAGGGTATCGCACCATCTCCCACGAGGCGGCGACTACCCTGGCGTGTCTTCCGCCCCTGGAGCTCCTCGCTTGGAGAAACCGGCAAGTGTACCGTCACCCAGGAGCTTCAGGAGGCTGGGAGACCGCCAGAGGAAAGGAGGCAAGCGGTCGAGGAGACGAGGCGCCATGCCCAACGGACCGTTGTATTTATGTGGTTCCAGCAAATGATTCCGGCTGGAGCCACGCAACGGTCCGTTGGTGCAGTCCTGCCACATTGGCAAGAGTGGCAGGACAAACCGGGTAGGCTGTCCTACAGGATGACACAGGTACTCACCGGGCATGGTTGCTTTGGTGAGTACCTGTGCTGAATCGGGAAGGAGGCGACGGCGGTGTGCCACCATTGTGGAGGACCCCAGGACACGGCGCAGCACACGCTGGAAGTCTGCCCAGCGTGGGCTGATGAGCGCCGTGTTCTGGAGCAGGAATTGGGAAGAAATCTCTCGCTGGCTACCATAGTGGGAAAGATGGTGGCCAGCGAGAAAACCTGGCAAGTGGTGGCCTCGTTCTGTGAAGTTGTTATGTCACAGAAGGAGGCCGCCGAGCGGGAGCGCGAGCAGACCGCGCATCCCGCTCGGAGAGGGGCCAGAGCGAGGCATCCTTCGCCTCCTGGCCCCCTCCGACGCCCTTGAGGTCTAGTGGGACCTCCAGAAGTGGGGCGGCCCGCCAGCACTCTCCTCCGACCACCACGATATCGGTGGTCAGGAGATTGGCAGGCCGCCCCTGGGGGTTGCAGGTGCTCGGTGCAAGGGGCCCGAGCACCGACGGCAGCCCCGGGGCTGCGGGCGTCGGGTGACCTGGCGTCCGTGGCGGAGAAATCAGGGGGGGAAGGACATGTCGTCCTTCCCCCCCGGGATGAGCCTCGATAGGCAAGGCGCGGCGGGGACTCTGTGATGCCTCACTAGTCCGGAGGACGGTCACCGTGGGGTTTTAGCCGGTAAGAGTCCGGCACTACCCCGAGGCCCCCCCTACTTAGGGCATCGGGGTGTCCATGAGGATTTCCCCACGTACAAAAAAAAAAAAAAAAAAAAAGGATTCCACGCACCCGTTTGGTTATCCAAGCGGCAGGGGAGGTGAACCCCTACGTGGCGCGTCCCCAGGTGGCGGATAGGGGAAGCTGCTGGGATGGGATGCGGGGGTGGGGCCGTCAACCTGAGAGGGCTGGTGGCCGCATCCTCGCATGGCATCTTGGTGGTCGGAGCGCTAGCTCCCGCGGGCCAAACACGGGATGAATGGGTTGTGTGTGTGAATGGGCTGTGGTCGGTGACTCGTGGATATTCCCATCAGACTAACCAAGGGGGGAGTAGTAGCCCCCCTCCGGGGTTGGTGGGTGATGTTAGTACCTGACCTCTACGGGAGTAATATGGGTAAACTTCGGTGATCCCGTGAAACCGCACGTTAAACGTGGAAGAACCGCTCACTCACCAGCTGACTGGAGCCTATGACGGGGTTGAAGCGAACTCACCGGGCGCGTGTGTGGAGGATTATCCGGTCAATATTTCCTCATAACCGGAGCGTCGTAGGATAAATGGGCGCACCGTGTATCCTGAGGTCTGAGTTTGGCGTCGGCTCGGATCCGGCGTCGGTCATTCGATAGGTTGGACGAAAAACCTTTAGCATCAATTATGGCGCGGGCCTATCCCGTAACATTTTTCGGTAGAGTCAATTTGGTGTCGATAGGGTTGACCACCCGACAAGCTGCTTCTCAGCTTCGGCATCCTTAAATAGGATTTTCTATACCCGGGGATAGCACCCCCACTGCGGTGGGGGTCCCATGATGGGCGAACCGGAGGAAATAAACCACTTTACATATGGCATCCTTAAAATTAAAACAAATGACGGGAATGGAGGGAGACAGCGCGGGATCGCGAATCGCGGCCGCTGCTGACTCACAGGAAGAGGCGAATACGGAGAGCGTGACGCTGAGATGCAGGACAAATCCTAAACCCGGCACCAGCTACTCCAGTTCTTCGACGGTGACAGCGTTGAGGAGGAAGAGACAGCTGGACCCGGGAGCTGCCCCAACAGCGAATTCTGCCACATCGGAGGAGTGGCAGTGCATCACTGGACGGAAAAATAAGAAGAGACAGGACGTCCTTGGAGAGGCTCTCCGTCAGGTGATAAGGGGCAAGGAGGCGGTGGCCTTGTCCGTCGAAATTTGTGACGAGACGGACAAGGTCATTGATGTCGCGGAGCGGTCCGCGAACTTGAAGGGCACGTGTGTGCGTGACCTCAAGTTCGCGGCCGAATTCATACGAGTGGCTGCCATCGAACTCAGAACTCGAGCGGCAGCCATTGCGACGCAGACGGCGAGGGAGAAGCACCTGGAGGACGACCTCGCCATAGCGCGCAAGGATCTGGAGAGGCTCATGGATAGAGGGCGAGCACCTGCTCCGGTGGTCATATCCCCCGCTCCAGAGCCTATCCCGCCCCCGAATCCAGAACTGATCCCACGCTCTACTAGAGCCAGCGAGGGAATGGGACTGGGGGAGAGGAGCATAAGGAATGTTCCATCACCTTCTGCGGGGGAGGTGGAAACCCTCATGAAAAGCGTGGAGGCAGCAATGGAGGTGAGGTTTCGGGAAATGAGGGAGGAGTTGTTGTCATCCCTCAAGCTCCCGGCTCGCGCCTCCTTGAAAGCGTGTCGACCGGCGCCTGTGCCCAGGCAGGGGCTACAACCGCGGGCGCCGGGACCGGAAGTGCGTAAGGAGGAGCGGTCTCTCCAGCCACCTGAAGGGCGGACCGCTGCAAATAGGCGGACACGGAAGAGGAAGGAGGCGAGACGGAGACAGAGGGAAAGGATATTGGCCCTCCTCGCCTCCTCCTCTTCTGAAAGAACGAAAAGTAGGCCGGAGCTGCGGCCAGCGGTGCGTTCACCAGCGGCCAAGGTGTCAGCACTTACGTGGGCGGACGCCGTGAGGCGGGGTCGGTCGGTCCAGAAACCTGTCCAGGCCCCACCAAGTTCCGCCCAGGTCTCACCCTCAACGAAGCCGTCGAGCAGGAGCGGCCACCAACCTGTTAAGGGGGCCGCGAAGAGGACCTTGGGGATAGGCCGCCCTCCAAAAACGTCGGCCGTGTCTCTTGAGGCACTGGAAGGCTCGACCACGGTTCCTTGCCGAGGCAATGTCGAGGGCGCGAGCAATTATAAAGCTCGATGACCTCGACATTTCCGAGGTGAGGACGAAGCGGGCCATTACCGGGGTCTGCTGTTGGAGATCCCCGCCTGGGCGGAGACCAAGGCGGATGCCTTGGCTGTAAAAATGAGGGAGGCGCTCGTCGACATGTCAGTGAGGGTGGCCCGCCCGGTCAAACGGACCGAGGTGAGGGTGAGCGGTTTGACGATGCCGCCACCCCAGCGGAGGTCCGTGCGGCAATGGCGGCCAGTGGTGGGTGCCCGGAGGAGGCAGTGCAGGTGGGTGATATACACCGCACCCCCACCACTCTGGGCACCGTCTGGGTTAGGTGCCCTACCACGGCCGCTCGCAAAATTGTGGCGGCCGGGAAGGTTAAAGTGGGATGGACCTTCGCAAAGGTGGAGGTCCTGGCGCCGCGCCCTACAGTGCTACCGCTGTCTGGAGACAGGACATGTCCGGCAGCGGTGCACAGCGACGGTGGATCGGAGTGGCCGCTGCTACAACTGCGGCTCCCCCGACCACCGCGCCAAGCAGTGTAGCGCGGCGTCACCGGTATGTCCACTGTGCGTGGATATACCGGGGAGACCCACGGGGCACCGACAGGGTGGACAGGGGTGTGCCTCCCCCCAGCCAGAAAATGCCGTGTAGGGCGGGCCAAGGGGCAGAGAGCACCCGTCAGTAAGGTGGGAGGGGACGATAAGGCCCGTCCCGCTACCACAGCGAAGGAGGTGGGGCTGGGGGCTGTGGCCCCAGCAAACAAGCAGGCGGAGCCCGCTGCGGCCCTCCCGTCTATGGAGGTGGATGAAGCTGCCGGGGGGGATGGGCCCCCGCCGGTGGCGGAGTCGAAGGGGGAGGTCACCTCCCCGACAGAGGGTAATGGCCTGGAGGAGGTCGTGAAAGCCTAGAGTTCACACTCCTCCAGGCCAATTTGGCGAGGGCTCGCAGGGCACAGGACATGTTTGACCACACCCTGCGGGCCCAAAGGGTAGGCCTGGCCATCGCCGCCGAGCCGTATATGGTTCCCGACCAGCCCAATTGGGTCGGGTGCCTCTGCGGTTTGGTGGCGATGGCCTGGGCGTGGCCGCCAGACTCCCCTCCCGTTACCATCCTGCATCGGGGGAGGGGGTTTCTGGTGGTCCAATGGGGGACCATCGCGGTTGTGGGCTGCTATGTGTCGCCCAACTGTGACCTCGCCGCATATGCGGAGTACCTGGACGGGGTGGGCGATTGTATTAGAGGATGCCGACCCCGTCCAGTACTGGTCCTGGGGGACTTTAATGCCCATGCGGCCGCATGGGGCAGCCCCAGGACCAACTGCCGTGGCGAGGCGCTACTAGGTTGGGCGGCCGAGCACGACCTCCGTCTTGTGAATCGGGGCTCCGAAGCTACGTTCGTGGGGCCGCAGGGAACGTCCATCATCGATTTGACATGGGCTACCCCTGCGACTCGTGTCGGGGTGGCGAGTGGCCGTAGAGGTGGCCACACTCAGTGACCACCTCTACGTTACCATGTCGGTGAGAGCCACCCCGGCGCGTAGGGAGCCCCTGGGCCGGGGGCTAGTAGCGGATGGTGCAGCCCCCCCGCGATGGTCCCTTAAGAGGGTAGATTGGGCAATGGCGGAGGCAGCCGCGATGGTGGCAGCCTGGTCCGAACCAGAGGATGGACCCGTCGACGACATTGAGAGGGAGACCGAGTGGTTGCGGGGCAGGTACAAGGAGGTGTGTGATGCCGCCATGCCCCGGGCCAGGCCTCCCAGGAGCCAGGGCGCGGCGTATTGGTGGTCGCCGCACATCGAGCAGTGCAACGCTCGGTGTGCGCGCGCCCGGCGAATATACACCCGCGCCCGAAGATCACGTCGTCGACACCCGACCGCGGAGCAGATGGCGCGCATTTACGAGGAGTTCGCCACAGAGCGGCGGACCCTCCAGCGCGCCATCCGAGACGCTAAGGCACGGGCATGGATGGAGCTCCTCGGGGAGCTGAATAGGGATCCGTGGCGGCGCCCGTACAAGCTTGTAATGGACAAGCTTCGTCCATGGGCGCCCCCTCTGACGGAGTCCCTTGACCACCAGTTTTTAGAGGAGGTGGTATCAACCTTGTTCCCGGGTGCTAACCGGGACGGGGTACCACCTCCTCGAGAACCCTGGGACCCTACCATCTGGTCCCAGGAGCTGGAGGTCACACCCGGGGAGATGGGCCGGGCCGTGCGTCGGATGAGTGCTCGGAGCGTGGCTCCGGGTCCTGACGGCGTGCCCGGCCAGGTTTTGGCCCGTGCCCTTGGCGTCTTAAGTCCGCGGTTCGGGAGGCTGCTCAGCAGTTGCCTCCGCCGAGGGGTATTCCCTCGCCCTGGAAGGCGGCGCGGCTGGTCCTTCTCCAGAAGGCGGGAAGGCCCGCAGGTACACCCTCCGCGTACCGGCCGGTGTGTTTGTTGGATGAGGCGGGCAAGTTCTTTGAACGCATTGTGGCTGCCCGCCTCACCAACCGCCTGTCTGCGGTAGGACCCGATTTGGCCCCCTGCCAATTCGGCTTCAGAGAGGGACGGTCCACGCTCGATGCCATCGAGTTGGTCCGTCCCCTTTCTCAGGGGGCCACCTCCCAGCGTAGGGTGGTTCTGGCGATATCTTTAGATATCGTCAATGCCTTTAACACCCTGCCCTGGGAGATGATTATGGGGGCACTAGAGTATCATCGTGTGCCCCCATACCTGAAGAGGATAGTCGGGTCCTACCTTAGCGACAGGTGGATTAGTTGCACCGGCCGGGATGGAGTAATCATGCGGAGAGGGGTCGTACGGGGTGTTCCGCAAGGGTCGGTTCTAGGACCCCTGCTATGGAACATCGGGT
>JASGYR010000166.1:0-60000 GCA_030068185.1 Colletes collaris | reverse complement strand
CGTCCTTTTTCCTCCGCATCCCACCTCTGTTGCCATGTGTTAAGAAGGTGTTCCTGTATCGCTGCACGTGGTGGCCTGATCCCTGCATCTTCAGGGAAGTTATAGTGTTCTATGGTGAAACTTATTCCCTTCCTTTGCAAAGGAAATTGTTGTTCAGAATCGTCTCAGCTACCCCCCATTTCCGGTTCTTACACTATTTACGGGACACCCTGTATATACGCATCTCCAAACATTATAATATCTTTCATCTTCCAAATTATGTCACCCGGGGTGACTTTTCATTTTGTTTTCTCTTCTGTTCTTTTATTTTATTTTATTTTTATTTTTATTTTATCTTAGTTTACTTTTGTTTTCTTTTAATAAATTTCGTTTGGTTAAAATAAGTAAATGGATAGAATATAAAGAAAGTTTCAAGCGGAGGCATTTTGAGGGCTTTACCGCCATCTCTGGGTACTAAATAGCCCCAGGAGATGGTATATAGGACTCAGATACAGGTTTTAGGGGGCGCGGTTGCAGGTCGGTATGCGCTCCAGACTACGAAAGGTAAGTGCACCGACTGCTGGACTGTAAGTACCCACTGAGGTCTTCGGCGAGCGACGGTCGGTAGGCGTTAGGCCCCCTAGGGGCGCCACGGACGGTAAATTACCGAATGTCGGTAAGTTACCCCGAACGGAGGGTAATGTGGCCCCGGGACTTTGCCGTGCAGCGATTTTTGCTGCCGGTACCTTACCCGGCGGAGGCTCCACTTAACATAGACTAGCTTCATTTTATTTTATTAATTTCATTTTATTTTATTTTATTTATATTCTATTTCATTTTATTGCATTTCATTTTATTTTACCTTATCATATATCATATTATTTTATTTTATATTACTACTATATTCATTCTAGTCAAATCACTTCTTTACTTATTTAATTACTCATTTCGCATATATTTTAATTCCATAAAATTCTATACAATAGATATACGTCAGATATTTGATTTAGTTATTCATGTATACATATATTATATTTATTTACTTACATCCTACTTACCAGTTTTTAGTTATATCTGGTGGCTATCTTTTATATACAGGTTTTAATTTAGTTTCTGAGCCAGCTTTGTTACACGATATTATTTCACTCCATAACCATAGATATAGGCAAATACTATATACTTTGATTAAAATCGCCGTATTATTACTCGGCTTTTAGTTCCTAAGGCCGTTCTGCTGGCTCCCGACAATATGGCGCCTTGCGTTTTGTATGGTATTTTAATAGTCTTACATACATTTTATATTATATTTTATATAGTCTTTACATTTCACTTTACATCCTTCTCCTTATTTTTCATACTTTATCTTTATTCGTACTTTCTACTTGTTACCTACATTTTAATTTTAATTTTATTTTTATTTTTGTTAAAATGTGGAGGGCTCAAACACTGATTTGAGAACCTCGTCTAACGGGGGTCCGGATCACGAGGGAATAGGAGGATGGAAAAGTAATTGTCACACGTTAGATTTTATTTCGCGTCGTCGAAATAGGTCAACGACGCCGTTTATTGGCCTTTAAATGCGCAGCTGCTCTTTGGCTTATTTTTACAAACAACCTGCTTGTCTGGCCGGTGTATGGCGGCTTCTCGCTTCACGCCGCTCTGAAACAAAAGAGACGGAACTAGGTGTAAATACACGGTAACGTTAGTCACTCTATCCGTCTCGCTTTAATTTGTACTCGCTCCCGGTTGTGCTTGTCACACTCAGGAGCGGGAACTCAGCCGCCGCGATACGCAGCTAAGCTAGTGGACTGTATATGTTTCTGTGTGTTCCCTTTAAACCGGGAAACAGCTGATTGCAGTTTTGGGGAAGACGAGCTTCAACCTCGTTTCTTTCCCGACTGCTGGTTTCGACTATCGTAGGAGAGGGTAACGGATGGAGGTTGTAAGGCTGCAACCGTACCCTGTCCTTGGCCCTTTACCACCTTCTTACGTGCGTACGGGCACGGTGTGGTGCCGGTTTACCAACGGCGCCCTTGGGTCGGCTTACTATTGGGCCTGACACCACGTTGCTTAATGAATCAACGTCCTACGCGCAGCGACCGTACTAGGCTGGCGATCTTTGGGCGTTTTCTCGCGATTCGCTGTAAGCTGGGAGAGTATTGTCCCACACTTCGACTGGAAGATGGCAAAGCCACCCAGGGTATTTTATACGCCCCTGGATTGTGGGTTTCGAGCCGTTTGACAGTCAAGGGAGGTTCGAGGGGCAACCTTGATATCTCCGACACGACCCCTGATTACAGCGATACGTGTTTTTATTCAGGCTGAGGTGGATCGTACCCACTGCTGAATTCGAAATCTCGGATTGTAACCTGCGAGATTTTTACAGTCTTGTTGGATCGATTTTATTGGTAAACGGCTGACGGAAGTTCACGGGATGGGGTTGCTTCACAACCCGTTCCGTATTGAACTTCCTACGGAGGTTCACAGGATAGGGTTGCTTTTCAACCCGTTCCGTATTGAACGTCCTATGGAGGTTCACGGGATGGGGTTGCTTTTCAACCCGTTCCGTATTGAACGTCCTATAGAGGTTCACGGGATGGGGTTGCTGTTCCAACCCGTTTCGTATTGAACGTCCTATGGAGGTTCACGGGATGGGGTTGCTTTTCCAACCCGTTCCGTATTAAACGTCCTGTACAAGTTCACGGTATAGGATTGTCTTCCAATCCGTTCCGTATTGAACTTGTGGTTCACGTTTACAGCTGTTTTTTAAATAATAAACGGGTTGGGGAGGTTCACGGTATAAGATTGTTTTTCAATCCGTTCCGTATTGAACGTCCTGTACAAGTTCACGGTATAGGATTGTCTTCCAATCCGTTCCGTATTGAACTTGTGGTTCACGTTTATGACTCTTTGATTAATTAAATTGTAAACGGGTTTTGTGGAAGTATTGACGTTACCGGATGGATTCCCAATCCGTTCTCGTTCTGCACTTCCAACCCACGTTTACAATTTCGTCGAAAAGTTCGAGTGACTCGAAACTATTCGAAATTCTTGGAAGTTACGGGGGAGCTTGATCGTATGCCCATCTGCTCACGGCCGATTCCAAATTAAGAGTGACGATCTAGCACGGTTTGTCAAATTCGGAGAGGAGAATCTCCGAATAGCGGCGCTGTATCCGAATTTGAATTCGTCTTTGTTTAACTTATTATTGTCGTACCTTCTCTTTCTACACGCGCCGAGACGTTAGCTCGAAATCACGCGTAGTTTCGTCGATCGCGTGATGTTTCGAAGAAATCCGTATGTGACAGTTTTAATAACCTGTCTTGTTTTCGCGTAGCGGGCACGAGAACCGAACGTTCTCGCGTCGGTAACATACGCAGAAAAACAACACCGGGTGACGAATATTATTCTACTATTCTTTATGCTTCGAATTAACGCGATATTTAAACAATTTTTATTTTTATTTTTATTTTTAAATTTTTAACTTTAAATTTTGTCTATTTCATTTTCTCATTTTCTACTGTTTTATTAAGTGATAAAACTTCTCCCTCTCAGTTATCTAGTTTTCAAGTTTTTCATTTATTATCATTCAGCAACTATGTGCATTCTTTCATAAACTTTCTTTCATATCTATTATTACATTACATCCTAAACACACTCTTCTACTACTTATCTATTCATGGTTGGCTCCTGCAAATTTTATTGTATTATGTATTATGTTTAAATATCGCGTTAATTGACGGGTTTGAGAACCGTTAAGAGAATTATCTAATTTAACGTGAACCATAACTGAGAACCGTAAATTCCTCGTATAGTTTTTGCTTTCGCGTACACGACATTCCAGAGACTCTCTGATGCGCAGATCGGTACACGGACCAATACAGGTTAGAAGAACCATACACGAGTTTGTTTGCTCTCAGTCACGTGATCGACCCAATACCGTATACTTGGGATCGATCGTCGAAGATCCATAAACAGAGAGGGTATCGAAATATTAAAATTGAGAAGAGATAGATATCGAAGAGCAGGGATAGCGCCGCGAGAGGGTGATTACCCTTCCGTGGCCGTGACTGCGGATGTCTATTCGCTTCGAGATTCGAATTCTGGTCCTCGCAGCGAGCAGATCGACGAACGAATCCGCTCCGCGACGAAGCCAGATTCTCCGAAAAGGGTTCTGAGAACACTCGAACCTTTCGTTGAGACTAATCGAATGCTGCTCGCAATTAATTAAATCGGTGAGGCATTTTTCCAGCCCCGATTAAATGACTATAGAAATCTCGCCGAATTCTTCACGTAGCGCTTGTGTTTCGCGGCCGTGAGAGGCGAATCGAGGAAACTCGGCTCCCGTTTGTCGAGATTTCAGTCCAAACAGACTGTGGGTTTTCGTCTCAGCTTCACGTAGCGCTTGAGTTTCGCGGCCGTGAAGCGAATCGAGGAAAATCCTCGTTTCACGTATGTCGATAACTCCAGTCACAGCCAAGGGCTAAGGCCCAGTCAGTGCTGACGGCTCCACGGACTGCTGCATTTGACGCGGTCGTGAGAGACTGGTTATATCACGGACTGCTGCATTTGACGCGGTCGTGAGGCTGACTTTCAACGTCTCGCTGAACTCAGCGGTCGTCGGAAGTACAGTTTCAGCCAGTGGCTACGGCCTACTCAGTACTGACCTTCACACGGACTGCTGCATTCGACGCGGTCGTGTGAGGCTGATTTTCTCCACGTAGCGCTTGAGCTTCGCGGCCGTGGAAGAGCAAATTGTCGCACGTACTGCTGCATTTGACGCGGTCGTGATCGACATTGAATTGTCCGCACGGTTTTGAATTTTCACCCCCAGGGTAACCTTTGGTCGATACCCCGGTGGGCTTGCCGTTTCTCGTGTCGGAGCTGGAGAAAACCGGATTCTTCCCGCTTCCGACACGCTCGAGCAACGCTCCTTGACCGCCAGTGTGTACGTACCCTGTGCGCAGAGCACCGCAAAAGAGCACCGTGGTGTACGCTCCTTTAAACGTAAGACGTTTCGTGAGTAGGAGTATGAGGGGAGTTCTGAGCCATGGTCCCAGAGGGGGGTGCGGGGGAGGGGGGAATCGAGGGCCAGGGGGCCGGGGTGCGGGGGGGGGGATCGAGGGCCAGGGGGGAGTGGGGTGGGGGCCCGACCGTTGGGGGAGCGCTGTGGTGGGGGGTCGGTAATTAGGTCGGTAATTAGTATCAACGGTCGGTAATTAGGTCGGTAATTAGTATCAACGGTTGGTAATTAGGTCGGTAATTAGTATCAACGGTTGGTAATTAGGTCGGTAATTGATATCAATGGTTGGTAATTATCAGAAAGAGATAATTGTCAGATGTCGGTAAAAGGGGGAAAGAAAATAGATGTCTTTTTACTATTTTTTATAAAAGTGATATATTTAATCTTTTATTAGAATTCAGTGAGAGTATAAATTATTTGGTAATTATCAGAAAGAGGTAATTGTCAGATGTCGGTAAAAGGGGGGAAAGAAATTTTTGCTATTTTTTTATAAAATTTATATATTTAATCTTTCATTACAATTCAGTGAGAGTATAAATTATGTAATTACAAAATTAGATATATTTTTTATTTAATTATTAATAGCATCGTATAACATATTATCCACTGCAAATGTCAACAGCTCGCAATCCGCAGGAGAATTTTTATCATAATATTCACGAAGGATTTTGACGGCCTCATCTTTATGCGCAATACTGTTCCGTTTTAATACAGTTACAAATTGTTTATATTTCTCGCTGACATAGTTCGTATTTTGACACAGCCATAAATACGCGTGCTCAACACACAGTTCCAGTTCGAATAAAAATAATACAGTCGATGGTTTCATATACATGCAGGCATCATACAATTTCATTTGCACAAGGTTCATGCCACGCATTGTAACCACCGTAAGCACCAAATCACAAATCGTTAATGGCGTTGGAGAAGGAGCTGATTTTACATGTTGTTCGATATCCTCGCGTTTCTGGATCAATGTCGTCCATGTCGAGTGTGGCAACAACAACACATTTCCTCGAGTATCGCCAAGAATAATTTCCACAGCGGACACAGATCCTACCGCGATTCTAATATCCAGGTACTTGTATGCCGTGGATGTGAGGGCTAACCTCCTGCGCAGTACATAAGGCGTCGAACGTTGTTTATTGCTATCGTAACATATAGAAAAAGTATGTAAAGAATGAAAGGTAAGTAATAATGCTAAGGAAATGATGATAATAACACTTACTCGCGACTTATGCACACCGTTTCGCGAGAAATGTAGTAATTCATGTTTGTAGAATCCATAACGTTTCACGACGACGGCGACGACGATACTATCAAACGTGCGGCGGGGAGAGGAATTTTTATGTCACGTATTCTTCTGCGAAAAGTGCAACTTTTGCAAAAGCGTTTTTAGATTACCTTGAACACGTCCAAACGTGCAAATTCTATGACATCACATTCGCGGTACGAATCGACCGAAATCATGTGTATCATGCGAAGCGGGTGGGGCATAGTGCGAGGAGAGGAATTTTTGATGTCACGTGTTCTTCTGCGAAAAGTGCAATGTTTGCAAATATCTTTTATATTACCATGAACACGTGCAAAAATGCAACCTCAGCAGAACGTATAACATTGACAAGCATTATGGGCGCGGGAAAAGAAATTAGATGCCTTTAAAATATGATATATTTATTAAAGCAACAAATGGTTATAAAACATTACTTTTATGGATCCATGAATTGTGCGAGTTATTGAGTCCTAACCATTTTACGTACACACTGTTCCCCTTCTTACGTAATACTTTTTCAACCAGATACACGTCGGAATTAGCAACTCGTTGCAACTCGTGTTCGTAGAATCCTCCGGCAATTGGTTTTTCATAAGCATCTTTCAACAGATACGTTGCAGGATTAGTTTTCTGTACCTCGGCGATTGTAAATATTTCAGTGCTCCAATTCGGTGTGTAACCTTTTTCAAAAATTGTCTTAAATTTGCTCACGCGTACCGCATCTCCCACTTTGAATCGTGCAGGAGCGGCAATTTTTACATGACTATACACCGTTGTTAAGAGCTTAGCGGCGTTTGTTGGTGTAACGTCAATTGGTCGCATACCAATAGTTCGATGCTTTCGCGCGTTGTACTTTGATACGAGATGTTGAATCGAGTCGATCCATTTGTAATTTCCATTAAGGGTAAACATTTTCCACATGTTGTTTTTGAGCGTACGATTAAACCGCTCAACGACTGATGCTTTCATCACTGAATACGTTGAATAAAGATTTATGCTGTATTTTGACAAAAGTTTTTGCACATTTGCGTTGTAAAATTCCTTTCCTTTGTCGGTCTGCAAATTTTTCGGATACCTTCCGCCGTCTCGGATTATCTTCCCGATCGCAGTAGAAACCTCAGTTCCATTCTTGGTTTTGAGGGGTATAGCCCACGCATGCTTACTCAGCACATCGATAACAGTGAGTATGTAATGGAAGCCTCTGTTATACCGCGTGTAAGGACGCATCTCGACCACGTCCGCTTGCCATAGATCGTCGTATCCATGTACTATGACGCGTCTTCGGGGAAAATGTCTTCTCGCCGGAGCATGCAATTCTTCCACAAGACGCCGTTTCTCAATACTGGGGGTTTTCTTTTTCTCAGCCATGTATGACTCGCCACTGATGCCAAGACTTGGCATACACGTTTTATTAAACATCAAATCGACCTTCAAACGCCCCAACGTCCCCAACGTCCAACGCCCCTAACGTCCCCAACGTCCCCAACGTCCAACGCCCCCAACGTCCCCAACGCCCCAACGTCCCAACGTCCCAACGTCCCAACGTCCCCAACGTCCCCAACGTCCCAACGTCCCCCACGTTCCAACGTCCCACCAACGTCCCCCACGTTCCAACGTCCCAACGCCCCCAACGTCCCAACGTCCCAACGCCCCAACGTCCAGCTATTGATGTATTTGATTTCGGAATTCGATAATACCCCTCTCCAATTGATTCGGCTGGTCTTTCAAGCTCTGAACATAATCTTGAAATATGATCATCTTCTTGTCGAATTCATCTTGTCGATTTTGTAATTGTCATGTTTTCTTGCAAGTACAGCTTGTTGATAGCATCGCCATCCTCTACAGGTGGAGCTACCCGTCGAATCTTGCGCGACTTTGCATCGTAATTGGCACCAGCAATACAAAGAGCATTGTCACGTACATAATTTCTGACTACTCCATTCCAGCGATAGTATGATTCCACTGTTCCAAACGATGACCCAAACTTGTTGATTGGCATTTTGATATCGATTGACAGCATCGTCAAAGTGCAGGCTAATTTATAATGAGTTCTGCCTCGCGAAGCTCCTCGATAATCGATAACATCTCATTGTTATGTGCATTGTGACCGGCTTGACGCGAAGCCTCGAGCAGTCGAAGCCGATCTACGAGTTCGTTGGGATCGTTCCAATGAACATAATCAATCTTGTTGCTAGTTAATCTCATGGAGCTTGGTATGCCCTTTCCAACTGTTTATCTTTCAATAATGGCTTGATTACATAGTTATACTTGTATCCTTTATTGCCTAATGTTTTACCATATGAATCATGTTTGTACTTATGCGCACTCGTGGTCAGCAGTATGTCCCTATATTTACGTTCATCAGCCTCAGTATAAATGTTGTCATCTGGAATTTTCTTAAATATCAATTCATAAAGGCCGGGCGTACCAGAATATCGTATGCCATCGATAATTATGTTATCGGCATTGTCCACGTCAACACGTTTATTACCAAGCATCGGCCCATCACTGTCGAGATAAACACCGTACACATGATCCATACCATCCTTCACATCACCGCGTAATACAGGCGCGATGTATTTTTGACTCAGTGGACCTAGGTGATTCCGCAACGTTTCTTCACCTTCCGACGTTTGCAGCCGACTTCGAACAGACGTCGAGAAACTGCTTTTGGACTTTCAAAACATCTTCGTTTGCTAGCTTTTTGGACTATCAAAAGCATCTTCGTTTGCTAAGCTTCTTGTTGCCGGTACTGGCTTAATCGGTATAGAGGTCATCAGATTCATATCGGGTAAACTGCTTAATCTTGCTGAGCTTTTTATTGTTGGTACTGTCCTAATCGATGTAGAGACCGGTGTAGAGATCATCGGATTCACATCGAGTAAACTGCTTAATCTAGGTTTTTTTATTTGTGATGGTTTTGGAAGATTTAGCCATAAATGTGATTGTGTTTTATCAAATTCCTTGATATTTGACGTGAACAATGGCTCGCTTCCGATATCTATATTATTGTAAACATCATAATTTTTTAACGTGTTGTTGGCAATTGCCTTCAGCGGCTCAGTAACAGGCTTAAAGTGTTTTTCCAGTGCAATCTCTTCCTCCATTTTACCAGTTTTCAATTCACGATAATTTCTACGAATCACATCGCTCGTTTTTGCAATTTGTTTCGCTATCCTTTCACGATCTTCAATATTGCTGCTGCTCATGTTGGAACACTGCTTTGTCAACGTATAGGAAGTAACTGGACATGTTACGATATTGCAAAATCATTAAATCCTTTTCTATAGCGACCATTCCATAATGCACTGTCTTTGTCAATCACTACAAATCCATATTTTTCTTGCCAGCAGGCGGTACACAATGTGCAGAAATTCTCAAATGACATGTCGGTGTTTACATGATCGTTGTACACATGTTTCAGATTAGTACCATCTTGTTTGAACATGATCAGCAGGTTCGCGTTGTCGCGTATCAGATGCTTCGGTATTTTCGCGTATGTTTGACAAAGATAGAAACAGTCAACGTCCGAGTGCCTACCCATTGCAAAGTATTCTCTTACCGTGTTTTGCTTATCGCATGCCACATCATCAAAGATAAAAATGGAATTCGGAAGTGCCTCGCTCGGCGGAACGACGTCGCTGTTATTCGAAAATGTAAAATAACCAATTTCGTCTATCGATGAGAATATATTTTCTAAATATTGATATTTCGGTTGTTGTAACGATTTCGAGTACACGTATATGTTTTCGAAACGAACGCCGTACGGACTTTCTAACAAAATAATCAACACGTTCGTTTTACCACAATTCGATGGACCGCAGATTATACCGCGTATAGAGGTCGGCAGCATATTTCCATGTTTGCGCACCTCTTTCTCAGACTGTGTCTTTTTGTCTACATTAGTCACTTTGATCATAGGTGATTGGCGTATGAACTGCATATTTTATCGAGGTGCTATACGAATGAAGATCCAATCGAGAGAGCTGGTCTATTTATAGCGATGCATAGAGCTGGAACGATCAGTGTTCAAATATAGCCTGTCGAGTCAGCAGAATGCACATTGACAGTTCACCACCATTGATAAACAACTGTGGCGAATGTCAGCAAAAATTGGAAAAGGTCTATTAAATCGCGTTATAAACACACTTCCGATTGAATTACATATTCCAGGTTATCAGTATTGTGGTCCTGGGACACATTTAGAGAAACGCTTCGCGCGAGGCGATCAAGGTATAAATCCGCTGGATGTCGCGTGCCGCGGGCATGATATAGCGTATTCACAAAATAACGATCTCGGAAAACGACACGCGGCCGACAACATCCTAGCAGCGAAAGCGCGAGAACGCATTACCGCGAGAGATTCCAGTCTCGGGGAAAAGGCTGCCGCTACAACCGTTTGGGCGGCTATGAAGGCTAAGACAAAATTCGGTATGGGTTTGAAAAAGAAAAAGAAGAGTGGTTCGAAGAAACGAATACTTCCAATGGCAAAACGTGGCGGTATCCTACCGATTTTACCATTATTGGGGTTCTCGGCTCATTGGTAGGAGGGGCGGCAGGAGTCGCGAAGGCTGTGAACGATAAGAAGGCAATGCAGCGTCAGCTGGAAGAAATGAAACGTCACAATCTCGCCATGGAAGGTCATGGACTTTATCTCGCGCCGTACAAACGCGGGCGGGGAGTCTCAAAGAGAAAAAAAAAACGTCAAAATTAAAATGCCTGAAGGCGTAACCACCAACATACAACTACAGCAACTCGCAAAGCGCATGCGTATTCCATATTTCAGAGGTATTTTTATGCGCAATACTGTAGTATTTAAGAGCTGGACACATCATATTGCGGTATAGTTTCAAAGATATTGTTGCGATGGTACCAACGTTTGTTGACATACAAGGATTCTTCCACAACGACAAGTTTGTCGTAAAGGAAGTTGCAGTGCTGAGAAAAGGAAGCATTATCGCACACTATATATTCCAAAGACCATTTACTTGGAGTGCGTTGTCTGTAGCCGACAAATCCCAAGCTGCTTGGGTGACGAAGAACGTCCATGGATTGTCATGGAATGAGGATGGTTTCGTTCCACACCACGAAGCAAAACAATTGATTACAGCGGCAGTTTTGTGTGACGATCAAGTACTCTCGTATATGTGAAAGGATCCCAAAAACGAGACTGGTTGGTAGATTTGGTGGAGGAACATGTGCCAATCGAGACCATGGATGTTGTATATGAAGATATCGGGCGTTTAGAAGAACTTGATAGCGATAATACATTTCGATGTAGCATCCATGAAAAGGATTGTTTTTTCCAAAAAAAAGAAAGATTTGTGCATTACAAAATGTATTCAAATTATATAATTGGTGGTTAAAAAATCAGAAATAAATGTATTTTTTTAAAACATTTTACATCATTAAAAAGAGATCTAATTTCTTTCCCCTCCTTCGTACACGGTCCAGCCTTAGATTTATATGAGGAGAGAATGTGGAAGACAGGTAAATAAATAAAATTGGAGAAATAATATATGTTTGACAGGAATATATATTTGGTCATGTTTGATTATATAAGTTAATAAATAAAAAATAAAAAATAAAAAAATAAAAGATAAAAAATAAAAATTAATTTTCCGGCGGCGAAGGTGGCGGTGGCGACGCAAGCCGGAGAATGTTTCTAGGCGGCCTTAGCGGCCTATTGTCGTCGCCGTCGTTTAGAATTGGTCTCGCCATTCGCGGCCACCGAAAATTAGGAAAAAAGAAGCGAATCCTCGCCACCCGCTCAGTCAAGTTATCCGGCGGCGATGGGGAGGGTGGTGGAGACGGATCGTTCTAGAACCCACAAAAACTGATATAATATTCGCATGTAATAAATTCCATAAACATTGGTACTGATATAATATTCACATGCAATAAATTCCATAAACATTGGTATGTACATACCTCCTCATCGCCTCGCCGGGGCAATCCCTCGAATGTCGGCACAATTCGTGTATTAACCATTGTGAATGCGTCGAATGACAATTGAGAACTGATCTCGCTGCATCTCCAGGCTCATGCATGTAAACGTATATCTCGAAGATGCGTAGCTTGCAAAATAGGATGTCTTTGTTCTTCGAAATCTTTTGCTGACCATCTCCATTCTTCCTTGCATGTATCATTGCCTAAGCCGTATCACTTCTCCTTCTTCTTTAAACCGATTATTCGACTACTCCATATCAGTTAACAATGTATGGGTACCACTTTTGAACGTGTATCATGCCATTTTGAACCATGTATTTTAACATATTATATAAGTTAATGAAATGAGATGTGTGATGAGGGATGGGGGAGATGCGGTGTGGTGACATTGATCATAGTACCATGTATATAAATTGTTTTTTATTGCATATATGTTTATAATGGAAAAATTATATTAATAATCACATACAATGACTGGACACGCTGGTATTGCCATGGGCGGGGTATGTAATACTGCTGTAACGCATGTTACACAATTCTCGAAATTACCCTTCGAATACATGCGGTTGTGGCATAGCCTACAGGTGGCTAGGGCATGGGCCCGTGCACAGCCCGCCACTAGCAGATGCACGGCCTCTCTTATGTATTCCGCAGCTTCCCGTGGCGGAAGTGTATGAAAACACCCCTCGCATATTCGAACTCCCTCATCGGTGTCTTTCCAACACATGCCTCCTCGCAAACAGGTGCGTTGTCTGATGAGGTGGTATACATCTGTAGGCAGCATCGCCTCCGCATATGTATTGCTGATGTGTCGATCATCATAGGTGACGATTCCAGCTGTGGGATGAGAATGATCATATTAGAATATTAGGTTGGACTATTTTGATAAAAAATAAATTCTATCTGCTTACATACCGAGGTCCCATCTATCTGCAACCATTTTCACTTCTCACTTGTATTACTTTTACGTTTTTCACAGATACACTTTTGAAAATGACGCGGGCTGGTTGTACAACGGTTTATATAGTAAATTATTCAGGTGGGGGGAGGACTTGGTCTTCTTAGGAACAGCGGTGACACTCGCTTGTATCTGCTAACGTTAGTAGAATTGCATGCTCCAAGCTTCCTCCACAGCATTCTGCAAATTTTGCGTTCTTCGCAATCGAGAGCATCATCGCGAGATAATGTTACCGAGGTCTGTGTTTGAGTTACAAAACATATGTATACTGGTGCGCCTAAGACGGTATTTTATAATGCCCCCATGGTAAGGTCTCGGTTGAATATGGTAATTTTTAATGTATCGTTTGTCGTCGTGTGGACTCAGAGCAATTTTTGTTTCTGATATCGTGTACACTTCATGCAACGTGGATGTTATACACGATTGGTGGCAAATCTTTTCAACCTCGCCCATCAAACATTGCACATAATCATCGTATGTTATAGTTCGTGCTACAACATTACTCTTGACACCTTTCACCTTCTTCGTATCGTTCTTGCCATCGACTTGCATGGCGTACATCTTTGCTCTCAGTCCAACAAATTCGGTCATAATCGCACCATTATTTTCGTCTTTCATTAAACCTGGTATCTTCTTATTGACAAGCGGAATACCATATCGATTATCTGATGGATAATCGCTCGTGTCAAATCGAGCAATGTCTCGTATCATAAGTTCATAAATATTGTCACACTCGATGTGATAAATTAAACTGTCTGTATCGGTATACATCATTTTACATTTATCGCTATGTGTGGGTAACATGTAGTCGTGATGGAATTCATACAAACAAACCTTAGATATATCTAGTATACACATACCCACATAGATTGGTTTGTTCAATTTTACGGACAGTTTGCGCAGCTCGATTGCAACTAAGTTTTCCGAAAATATGCTGCGACTGTGAAAATTTGGTTTAGCGATCAATGCCGCCGCACCATATCTCCCTTCCCATTTTTTACTAATTTTACATCTACATGATTGCGCGCATTCTCCATAGTTTTACCAAACACTGCATTGTTCATTAACTTGTATAAATTTTTCTCAAAATCATTTGTGGCAAGAGTTCTAAACTTTTTATTTAGTTCGATGTAATCGCGAAGCCATGGCGATTGTGAAAACTGTAATACGCGGTGAACTTCAGTTACGCGAAGGCCGTGACGAATACATTGCTGCAGATTGCGGTAATGTATTACGTAACGATTCTTATCGTATAGAGTTGCGAGGAGCTTTTCCTGGCGCTTGCCGGGCGGTTTATCGCGCGTTGGGCAGAACGGTAAATCTGTGTGTGCATCATGCAGATGTTGTGGATACTCCAGATCGACTTCCAAAATATACCCCATCGTTGAGTCTAACGCTATGGCCATTACATCTATATCTTTGTTGTTGACCCACTGAAAATTGGCGTATGGCAATGGTTGACACATTGCCCAGCCGTTACAAATTATTTACATCGAAATACATTAAATATGACGACGGTTGCGATGCATCGTACGACTGCATGTACTTGTTGTTGGCTCGTGCGCGTCTGTTGGAACATTGACTTAAACCACCGCGTATACCACGTTCGATGAATAGGACCATGTCGATATCGGTAAGAAGTTCGAAATTGATACGTGTATGCTTCAGCATGGCATCCCACGTAAAACCTGGCAGATTATAATAGTGCACGGGATCGAGTCCGTAACTTGTGATGCAACTATTGCGAAAATTTTCAAAAATATCTGCCAACAGCAAGACATCAGTCTTTAGATACAAATCGCTATACTCGCCGAGCGTTTGAATGGAGAACCGCGTCCACACGTTGACGGCGTGTTCGTAGTCATTTTCGGATACTGTATCGCCAGTCAAGGAACAGTAAAATGAATTACGCGATGGCAAACATGATTGCTCCAACTTTTCGACACAGTCAATGTACTCGTACGGGAACACCCATTTCCGTGTCAATAAATCAAAATCTTCCGTAGATAAATTTTGAAACTCAGACCGTGTAATTTGAAGTTTATCTTTACTAAGAAAAGATGCCAATTTCTCGAGACTTGTATTTAAAAATTTAAACGAATCGATGAATTGCAATTTTATGCGCTTGCGCGAGTTCCATTCTTCATCCGTGCATTCAATGTATTTTGTATATGAAATGTACTTCTCTTTTGTTATCGGCAATACAGTGACGTCGCCCTCAAATGCCGTGGCTATCTCCTTGATAATAAAATGTGAATCATAACCGGATAAATTGTGAAAAACCACGGGGATGACAAATGCGTCTTTATAATTTAGATTGTGATTTGAATGTGCGGGGCCTCTGTACCGACCGGTCAAATGACAATGATCGCGTACCCGTTTGTCATCTTGTGCAAACGGTCTTTCACATATGTGACAGTGTGCTGCAGTATTAAAATTTTGCAATTGTTCAGTTGACAAATTTTCCATGGGTACATTGGTCGATAAAATGGACTTTACACGATGCGACAAATCTTTGAGTTGTCTCACAAACCGTGACACGCAGTCAGGATCGCGACGATATTGAAACGTAGATAACGAGTCGTCGTACGAGCACCGCACATAGTATCCCACACTAAATACACGATGATGCTGGTATGTGTATCTTGGCGATTCTCGATCAGTATCCGTTTTCTCCAGGATGCATTCCAGATCGGCATACACGATAAACGGAACACGCTCTTTCCTGTTGTAGTTGCTGAAGCTGAGCCACTTCCTACCATCATCATTTGGTAATATGATTGCACAATCATTCATCTTCTCACAATCGATGGTGTGAGCTTCCAGCTTCTCATTTGAACTAAAGTAGTGCAAGCATCTGCAATATGAGACATAATTTTGGATTTATCTGCGATAAGAGACATAATTTTTATCTAAGAAAAAATATTTAAAAAATTTATTTTATACATACCTATCACAAAAAGTATTTTCGACCATTATGTTTACTCAATTGCGTGCTCACGAGACGAGATAAATTCTTGATCCATGCGAAATGTCCCACGCCGTTTGCTCCTCCTAAATACAACAAATTGACATGCCTCTCCATCTTCTTATCGGCGACTCGTATCGGTAGCACCTTCTTATTCTCAATGGTATAGACGTTGATGGAGATGTTGTTAACATGTTCAAACTTTTAATTTGGTTCAAAGTCATTGGAAATTCAATATCCCTGCATATTCAACACTGTTGTATAATGAGGATATGTCGATGCCGATATATGTGATTTTTGGCTGGATGCAGAGCAGCCACCACTGACCATGCGAAACATGCATTGTCCGTCGAGCATACGCTGATTACAGCTTTCTTTAGTTGTATCTCACGCGGTAATTGTATGGTACATCCTGCCTTCATCGGCATAAATTTATTTGCATTAACAGTTAAATTAAGTATACGCGACAGCGCCCACCCACTATCGCGTTCCTGAAACTCGTCTAAGGATGCTAGAATGGGTTCGATGACGCGTAAATCATACCATTCGCGTAGGTCAGACAAGCGAAACAGTTCACAATTTTTTGTGTTAACACTTTTGTTTGCACATTTATTACCAGCCACAAATTCACCGTTAAATATAGTATTTATTTTTACACTGTCATGTTTCAGCACAATGTCCCTAGCATCTTCGAGAAAATTGTGGGGCTCTATATGGTTAGAATTTATCACCACACCGGTCAATATACGGTTAACGAAAGCCGTATCAATTTCACGCCATCTGAGTCTTGCACTGTGTCCAGCACCCACATGTACAAATCGAATGCGTGTCGAATCTTTCAGACTTTCCAATCTAGCGATACGAGCAATCAGTGATTGTTTTTCACCGATTGAGAGTCGCGGTCTCTTTATTCGACTTCGTTCCTCCAACGAATTGAGATAATCATCAAATCGATGTTCCCATAAATTGTATTCATCCTTCGACTTTAATTGAGCGGCCTGCTCGTACAGCTCCTGCTCTTGATGACTCATACTACCGATTTTGCGTTGCCGTACACAATGATGCTTGCGATATATTACAAAAAATCTGTGCTCGATTATACTCTCGGTGATGCTTGCGATATATTACAAAATCTGTGTCCCGATGATGCTCTCGGTGATGCTCCCGATATATTAAAGAAATCCCCGTCGTCGATTGCAATGTTATATGCTTTGTAGAAGTTGCAAGTTTGGACGTGTTCAAGGTAATCTGTAAACGCTTTTGCATAACTTACACTTTTCGTGAGTTGCAACGAGTTGCTAATTACGACGTGTATCTGGTTGAAAAAGTATTACGTAAGAAGGGGAACAGTGTGTACGTAAAATGGCTAGGACTCAATAACTCGCACAATTCATGGATCCATAAAAGTAATGTTTTATAATCATTTGTTGCTTTAATAAATATATCATATTTTAAAGGCATCTAATTTCTTTTCCCGCGCCCATAATGCTTGCCAATGTTATACGTTCTGCTGAGGTTGCATTTTTGCACGTGTTCATGGTAATATAAAAGATATTTGCAAACATTGCACTTTTCGCAGAAGAATACGTGACATAAAAATTCCTCTCCCCGCCGCACTATGCCCCACCCGCTTCGCATGATACACATATTTTTTATGTGCTGCACACTCGTTTTGATAGTATCGTCGTCGCCGTCGTCGTGAAACGTTATGGATTCTACAAACATGAATTACTACATTTCTCGCGAAACGGTGTGCATAAGTCGCGAGTAAGTGTTATTATCATCATTTCCTTAGCATTATTACTTACCTTTCATTCTTTACATACTTTTTCTATATGTTACGATAGCAATAAACAACGTTCGACGCCTTATATACTGGGGACGAGGTTTGCCCTCACATCCACGGCATACAAGTACCTGGATATTAGAATCGCGGTAGGATCTGTGTCCGCTGTGGAAATTATTCTTGGCGATACTCGAGGAAATGTGTTGTTGTTGCCACACTCGACATGGACGACATTGATCCAGAAACGCGAGGATATCGAACAACATGTAAAATCAGCTCCTTCTCCAACGCCATTAACGATTTGTGATTTGGTGCTTACGGTGATTACAATGCGTGGCATGAACCTTGTGCAAATGAAATTGTATGATGCCTGCATGTATATGAAACCATCGACTGTATTATTTTTATTCGAACTGGAACTGTGTGTTGAGCACGCGTATTTATGGCTGTGTCAAAAATACGAACTATGTCAGCGAGAAATATAAACAATTTGTAACTGTATTAAAACGGAACAGTATTGCGCATAAAGATGAGGCCGTCAAAATCCTTCGTGAATATTATGATAAAAATTCTCCTGCGGATTGCGAGCTGTTGACATTTGCAGTGGATAATATGTTATACGATGCTATTAATAATTAAATAAAAATATATCTAATTTTGTAATTACATAATTTATACTCTCACTGAATTGTAATAAAAGATTAAATATATAAATTTTATAAAAAAATAGCAAAAATTTCTTTCCCCCCTTTTACCGACATCTGACAATTACCTCTTTCTGATAATTACCAAATAATTTATACTCTCACTGAATTCTAATAAAAGATTAAATATATCACTTTTATAAAAAATAGTAAAAAGACATCTAATTTCTTTCAACCTTTTACCGACATCTGACAATTATCTCTTTCTGATAATTACCAACCATTGATATCAATTACCGACCTAATTACCAACCGTTGATACTAATTACCGACCTAATTACCAACCGTTGATACTAATTACCGACCTAATTACCGACCTAATTACCGCCCCCCCACCACAGCGCTCCCCCAACGGTCGGGCCCCCACCCCACTCCCCCCTGGCCCTCGATTCCCCACTCCCCCGTACCCCGGCCCCCACCCCACTCCCCCCTGGCCCTCGATTCCCCCCTCCCCCGCACCCCCCTCTGGGACCATGGCTCAGAACTCCCCTTATACACCTACTTTCGTGCGCCGTTAAGGGCTACACCACACCGCGCCTTGTGAGCATACGAGAACGGTGAGAAACTGCGGATTTGAGCAACATTTGGAGCCTACCCTCAGGGGCTGTGTCCGGCAATCGTCGGTCGCAGTACGGGGCGTAGCGACCCCGAGGTACATGAAGCTGATCACACCGTAAGCCTCCTGTTGGTCGTCACGACGACCCATTCACAATTCCTTTTTTGGTTTTGTGAATGATACGTGACGGCAGGAGAAGCGGGGGCCTAACCGCCTGGGCCAAGAGTATGGCGACTCTATAAAATCGCCCTCCAATCTTAAGCTATGGTGCGCGTCGATGGGATGCATGGTTGGGGGAGAAGGCCCAATCCCAAGCGACCACCTCCGGGGCACCTGCCGAACCCCCGGAGTATTAGGCTTACTCGGGTAAGGCGGCTCTGCCTGGGTGGACCTTTATTTCCGACATACGCGTGGGAATTATATGGATTCACAAATTAAAACGGGGATGGGACGGGTTGTTTCGGTTGGGGAGGACGAAGACGGTGCTGGGGCTGGAGTGACGGTGGGCACGCCTCACTCAGCGCCTGGCCTGGCTTCGTGGAAGGTGGAGGAGGACGACGAGACTGCGTCAGTCTCGTCTTTCTCCTCCACGAGGAGCCACATAGGCTCCAAGAGGAAGCGGACGGGGCAGGCCGTCGACGGAGTGGACCGGGCGATGAACCCGTTCGTGATGGTGAGTTGCCTCAGGGACGAGGTAACCGAGGAGATATCCGAGAGGATCTCCTCGTCCCTAAGGCGGGTCGAGAAGGTTGCCGCAGCCTGCTCTCTAAAGGGGCAGAAAAGCAGCGTGGCTAAGGCCCTGCGAGAGGCTGCGCAAAAAATGGGGAGGCGGCGCAGGAGCTGAGCGGGCGAAATGCCCGGCTGCAGCTCCTGGTGGAGGAGGAGCGACGGGGGAGGATGAGGGCAGAGGCGCGCTGGAACAGCGCAGCCCTCCCTCCTATCCTCCCTCCTCCTCCACCTCCACCACCACGATCCACGGTCGTGGAAAAAAAAGCGGAGTGCGGCGGCGGTGTTGCGGGGACCTTCCATCCGCACTCCGCCCGTGCAGAGTTCCCCATCCTCCTCAGAGGACGAACTTCTGAGGAGGATCGGGAACATGATGGATAGTAAGCTGGCCGCCTTCCGGGAGGAGCTCCTCCACGGAGGTGCGGTCAGCAACAAGAAGGCGGTGCCTCCCGGACCAAAGTCGGTTCAGGCGGGGAAGGCAAAGGTGGGGGGAGGGAAGGCTCCACCAACCGTGGCCGTTCCGGTGCCGCGGGTCGCGGCCCCCAGGGGGGGAGTGTATCCGCGGCCCCGGTGCGCGCGTCCTCTGCGGCACCATCCCAAGGGGGGGTGTCGTGGAGCGAGGTGGTAGGGCGGAAGGCGAGGAGGGCGGCGAGGATGGCCTCGCAGCCGCGACCTGCTACCGCGCCGCCCGCGGCCAAGGGAAAGGCCGCGAAGGTGCGACCAGGGCGCCCCCCTAAAACGGCAGCAGTGACGCTGACCGTTCCTCAGGGTGGCGACCTGACACTCGCGGGGGCGATGCAGCTCGCCAGGGATAATATATCCCTGGAGGAGCTTGGCATCGCTTCCGTGAGGGCGAAGAGGGCCGTGGCCGGGGGTCTCCTGCTGGAGATCCCTGGTCCAAAGGGCGTCGTGAAGGCGGACCGACTCGCCCAGAGGCTCCAGGAGCAGCTGGGCGAGCGGGGTGTCCGAGTCGCCCGGCCCACGAAGCTCACAGTGATGCGCAAATGTGGGCTGGATGAATCGGTCACCGCGCAGGAGGTGTCCCGTGTCCTAGCGGGGGCGGGTGATTGCCCCGAGGGAGATGTGCGGATCGGAGAAATTCGGAGGTCTCCTTCCGGCCGCCCTCGGCGTGGCGCATGACCCAGGCTGGGAGGGAGGTCCTGATAGGAGCCCCCTCCCGCCAGGCGGCGTAGGGTCGGACCGGATGGGGTGGCAGTGCCTCCTGCCCGGCTCCGGCGCACGGAGCGGCACCCTCGGTGGTCTGGTGCGGCCATGAGCTGCCGGCCTCCGAGGGGTAGAAGAGGGGTCGCGGCGGTTGCGAGTTGGGGGCCGTTTGTCCTCCCGCGGATGGGCGCATAGCGCGGGCACGGGGAGGATACCGGAAGTATGCTTGGAGCGATTCTCGGTATCCTCCCAAATCGTGCGGAAGGGTCACCGTGGGGTTTTTAGTGGGTAGGTTCCGCGCCCGTTATAATGGGCGCGGGGAATACCACACACCCCTCCCGCCTCTCCCCAAAGAGGTGGGAGGGAGTCTTTCGAAGATTTTCCCCACGACAACAAAAAAAAAAAAAAAAAAAAACATTTGGAGCCTTACAACCTCCACCTGTTGTCCATTCCTGCGGCATTTCAACCATCGCAAAAAAAAGCGGAGAATTGAGAAATTAAATCTCTTCTTCCGCACTGCGATAGAACGTTTCTCAGTTTACGAGAACGTTCACATATACAGTCCACATAGACTTCGCTCAGTTCGACGAGCACCGTCTGATATTCCCGCTCCTGAGTGCGACTAGCACAGACAGGTGCGTGCGAAATAAAGCGAGACGGGCAACGCAACAAGCGTTACAAGGTATTAAAATCCAGCCTTGTCTTTCCTTGTTACAGACCAAACAACGAGGGCTGAGGGTGAGCGGCAACCATAGGTTTTTTCCCCCCAACGTCTGGCTGACGTCGAGGTGGTTTTTTTTATCCTATTCTTTTTTTTTGGTTATTAATAAAGGAAATTTAGAATAAATAAACGGCTTGGCCGCGATAAGCGACCAAGCGAAAATATAAATCAAGTGCATCAATTTTTAATATACTTTTTCCTAAAGTCCTTTCCCTCGTAATCCGGACCCCGTTAGGCCAGGAAAACTCCTAGCATTCTAACAATTATTTTTACTTTTTATACTATTATTTTATTTGCTACTGGCATTATATATTTTATATTTTATTCAGATAAATTTTATTTCATTTAAATTACATATATTTTATTTTGGTTTTTATCCCACTATATATTTTTATATTTTTATCTCTATTTTATGTGGTTTCTTATACAGTTAAGTTTCGCTGGCGAATGATAGCCCTGCCACCTTTGGTGGCTAAGTAGGAGGGGTAAATTAAGTACCCATAGTTACTAAGAGGGGGGTCCCTCGGGACCTATGAGCGGATTTTCCGTACCGAGGAGGTACGGACAACCGAGGCGATGACGTGGGGGTACGGAACAATGTACCCCCTAGCAATATGTGTGTGTCCTATTTATTGATGACGTGGCATTTGGCCGAGATGCGGCTTGCGAGCCGAGGGGTGCTACCCCTATTTCAGCGGGCCCTTCGGGGATTTTACAGTTGCGGGAACGCATGCACCCGCAACTTTTGGGATGGTGGCGGTATGGGGGGGGGTGCCCCCCTTCAGCTGACGATGTCCCTCGGGACGGAAGGGGTATATTGGCGGATTAGCTGCATTTTGAGGAAACCCCGTAGAGGTCACCCAGTGGGGTGGCCCCTCCGGGGTGGGGGGTTTTCGCTGCCGCCGCGTAATATCGGGCGGCCACTGCCCCGGGAGCGAAGTAATGTGGTAAACAATTCCGCACCGGGGTCAGTGCGGCGGAGGGGTTTTAGTCGGTAAGAATCCGACACTACCCCGGGTCAGGCCCGGGGTGTCTAATGCAAGATTTCCCCTCCGCCTTAAAAAAAAAAAAAAAAAAAAAAATTACTGGGTTAGGACTGGGTTAGGTCTCTGAGGGGGGGGGGGGCGCGCGGAAACAGGTTGTTAGGGGGAGTAGGTTTGAAAAAACCTCGCCTAACGGTGGTCCGGATCGTGAGGGAAGGAACGTCGAGAAAGGAATACAAATTTTAATTTAATGTTCGCTTAGTCGAACGACTCGACTAAGCCTTTTATTTTGACTGTTTGACAATAGAGATTATCTAATGCTTATCCCGGCCAGACGCCGCTGCATATAATCCTGTTTGGTAAACCTGTAACAGAAAGAGACACGAATAGGCGTTAAATTCCTGTGAACGTGAATCACGCTGTGTGTCTTACTTTCTTCCGCGCTCGTCTGGTCTGTGCTTGTCGCACCCAGGAGCGGGGATCTCAGCCGCCGCGATGCGCCAGCTAAGCTAGTGGACTGTATATGTGAGCGTTCCCGTTAAATCGGGAATCGCTTGCTTATTATTGTCGTGTACGAGATTTCTGCTCGTCACGACTGCAATTCTGACTGCAACTTAAGACTTTGTTTTATGACTGTCGCAGGAAAGGTGATCGGAAGGAGGTTGTAAGGCTCCAACCTTTCAGCCGGTCCCCGGCCCTTCACCGCCTTCGTAAGTGCGTACGGCACTGTGTGGTGCAGGCTTGTCAACGGCGCCCTTAGGTCGACTTACGGTTGTGCCTGAGACCACGTTGCTTTGTCGGATGCTCCGTCCTACGCACAGGGACCGTACTCCCTGGAGATGTTTGAACGTGTCCTAGCTTTCGCCGATAGCTGGGGTTTAAAAAAGTGTCCCGCTTCGACTGGAAGACGGCAAATCCACCCAGGGTATTATTAACTACTGTATGGTGGGTTAGAAGCCGTTTCTGACAGCCAATTGGAGGACGAATTTTGTATCTCGTTCCTCTAGTGCACGATGATTCCACTCAGGGTTTCTTCCCACACCTGGATTATGGAGTCGTGCACTAAGAAAGGTGCGAAAAACCTCGCACCTATAAGTTGGGATGAGCTAATCCCTCTATCCTGGGGAAACGATTGAGTCCACTCAGGGTTTCTTCCCACACCTGGATTATGGAGTCGATTCCCCGGAAGCACTCGAATTACTTCAAGCCTATTCCGAATTTTTAAGTCTTTCTACAGAGCTCGGTCGGGTACCGACTGGCTCGATACGCTAACTTGTGAATACTTCTTTCACAACTCCGAGGGTAGTCGAGGAACTCGACTCGGATCGGGTTGCTCGAATTATTCGTTTGTTCGACTGCTGAGCGTGTTCGGATACCGAAGTGCTCGTGGCAGTGGTTTGATAGCGAGTGACGGACGAGCACGAGCTGCCAAAAGTGAGCGCGTGAGTGGGGAGAGTCTTCCGTCACGCGGCGCTGTCGCCGTGTCTCTCGTCCGTCTCTGTCTATTATAGAATTTTCGTACCTTCTCTAAACTCGGGCGTTTGAACCGCTTGTTTCAAAATTGAACGTTAATTAATCGTTCGCGTGACTTTGCAGAAAACCTCGAGAACCGTGTTTTTCTGTCCTCTAACATTTTGAATAGCGGACGCGTCGACCTAGAATCTTCCTGGTCGGTCGCGTAACCGAAAACAAACCGGGTAACGAATTGTTTCGGATTTAAATTAAATTACGCATTTTAAGCGATATTTAAACATACCGCCCCCCTTGCACGGTCCGTGCAACAAGAATAGGAGGCGTAGGTCGCGGTCACGTCGCGTAAAGCCCGTAGAAGGTGAAGTACACTTTCAACACTTTTCAATACTTTCTATTGTAAAAGTTTAATTGTACTTACTGCCGGCGTGCCGGGCCCTTTCGTCCTCCAGCAGCCGGAGGGTGGTCAGGAGTACCTCCCCAGTGCCGAGTCCGGTTCCCGGCGACGTGGTCGTCGGTGCGGCTGTTGGGGTTGGTGGCTCCGGTTTCGGGGCGGCTGGCCGTTATGGGGCGAGCGGGCCCCGGTTCCGCCTCCTTCGGCCGGAATCCCGCCGCTTGTACTGCGCGGGCGGCGAAGCGCGTCGCGCCGGTCGTTGCTCGACGGCGGGTGGCGGCGGTGCAGCTGTCGCCCCTGCGTGGGCGGTCGGGGCTGGTGCGGGGCCCGTGGACGCGGCCGGGTGGAACTCTATCTTCTGTAACCTTCCACCCCGTTACCACTTCGCGGCGTAATGGCCCCTGGCACCTTATGGCGATACCGCCGTGTGGTCCAGGGGACATGCAGGGAACCCGCAGTATGTCCTGCCCCAGATCGAATACTAGGGGCTGTGGGCCCGACTCCTGGGGTTGTCCTGGTGTTGCCGCGTTTTCCGCGGTGTCCCGTCGCTGGGCCTGTATGCCCGAAGGGCCAGGCTGGTTTTCGTCGGCCAGCAACACCATCCGGTTAAATTGCCGGTCAATCTCCTGGTCCCGTGGGGACCCCACTACCGTGACCAGGCTCTCGTCCCCGCTTGATGACATTTTTTATATTTTTATTTTCACTTTCGCTTTCAAATCCGTCGTGAAACTGGGCGATTCGTCCTGCGGATCCTGCTTTTACGTGCGGATGTCGCGAATCGCTCCCTTCCAGATTAATTACCGGGATGGTAGGGTATATCTCCCCTCTCACTGTATTATTCTAAAGACGTTGGATATGTGAGAATTCATACCGTTTTGATTTAAACGGCTGTTCTCACTGTCCTTGTCTCGATACAGCGGAATTCAGGGTCTTCGTTTATCCCGTGTGCGTCTTCCGGCCGTTGTCGATGTTGACTCATCGACGGGCAGTTTACACAACCGTGTAATCGGACGTGTGTATGTAGACGTAACTGTACGTACTTTAACTACACGCACGCACCTGTCTCGGCCCGGTAATACTTCCTCGATTCGTCCCATTTCCCATTGATTCGGGAGAAGAGGGTTTTGCACTAAAACCAAGTCATTCGGTTTTAACTGCACTTGGGTGGTGCGCCACTTGTAGCGTTTCTGGAGGTGCGTGAGATAATCTCGCGTCCAATGTTTCCAGAGCTGCTCGTGGAATTTCTGGATTGCTCTCCATCGCGTAAGCCGCGAGAGATTTTCCTTTTCCACTGACTCGACCGGAAGTGCATTCATCGGTCTGCCTATTAGGAAGTGGCCCGGCGTGAGAGGGCGCATAATCTCAGGGACAGTCACTCAAAGCGGCGATCGGTCGCGAATTCAAACTCCGCCTCGATCTTGCAGAGGAGTGTCTGCATTTCCTCGCTTGTGGGTGTAAATTCGCCGATGATGCGTTTCAGGTGATGTTTCACCGATTTCACGCCGGCTTCTTGCATACCACCAAAGTGGGGAGCACTGGGTGGATTAAACCTCCACTTAATGCCCTTTTGACCGCACTTCGTTCGCATTTCTGGAGTTTGATACACCGTATTGAAGTGTTCCTTCAATTCCCGATCTGCTCCGACGAAGTTCGTTCCGTTATCACTGAACATACAGGACAGAACTCCTCGGCGGGCGATAAATCGGTCTAATGCGGCCAGAAATGCACTCGTCGTATAATCATGGACGAGTTCGATGTGCACGGCTCTCGTAGCGAAGCAGATGAACACTGCTATGTATGCTTTATGAGCCGTTTTCCCACGACCGGCGAGTCGCGGACCCGATACGGTCCCGCGTAGTCGACTCCGCAGTTTGAGAAAGGTCGTGCCGCGCGACTGCGCTCCGGTATTAAATCCTGCATGATTTGCGTGGAGGTATTTGCTTGCCATCTCACGCATCGTATGCATTGGTGGATAACCGTGCGTGCCGCGTTTCGGCAGCCGATGATCCAGAATTTCTGTCTCACCGTGTACATGGGCCAGTGTAAACCCCCGTGCACCGTATCCACGTGGCATTGCCTGATTATCATGTTAGATACATGATGTTTCGGCCAGAGATAATCGGGTGTTTGGTTTCCCATGCAAGCGTCGCATTCTCCAACCTTCCACCCACTCGTAAGACTTCCTTATCGTCGAGAAAAGGGTTTAGGCTCTTTAGAGGAGATGTCGCAGGATTCCCTTGCGCTTTCAAGCACCGGTACTCTTCTGCGAAATGCGTACGCTGTAAGTAGCGTGCAATTCTTTCCGTTGCACGCTGCATTTCCGCTGCTTCGACAACTTTTGCATCGAATGACCTTCGTTCTCCGACCGCCGGCCTCCGGAATCGGAGGCAATAGGCAGTTACACGTTGTAGCTTGCTCCATTGGGAAAATCGGAAAACTAAGTTCCATTCCTTTTCCGGGTAGCCACGAGGGTATGCGATACGCGTTTACCCTCCTCGGTCTCGAGCGAGGCTGGCGATTTCGGCCAATTTTCTTCTGATTGTCGAAGCCATTTCGGCCGGAAATCCATAATTCGGACTGAATGAGTTCTGCGGCATCTACACCTCGCGAATTCAGATCCGCTGGAGTTGAAGCGCGTGGGAACGTGCCGCCATTCAGCTTTTGGGAGCATGGTCTGAATTTTTGACACACGGTTGGCTATCACAACCTTCCATGTCGACGCATGCTTTTCAACCAAGCGAGTGCAATCGTGGAATCTGTCCAGCAGATTATGCGGCTCCATTTCTATGAGAATGACCGTTTCACGTGCACTATAAGCTCGGAAAGTAACACAGCCCCATTCAATTCCAGGACGGGGATAGACTGTGTTTTTATCGGAGCCACTCGTGTCTTTGCCATGATTAATGTCGTAAACACGTCATTATTTTCGTCGTCACACGTAAGTAAGTGACGGCCGAATAAACAGCAGTGATGCATCGCAGAATCCGTGTAGTTCCACAGTAACTGCGTCTGCTCCGTATTGGATCCATCTCGGGAATTTTAGTTCTTTGAGACTGCTCCAATCCTGCAAAACGTGTTCCACGTTTTTTGCGTGTCCGTGAAATTTGGTCGTCCCACTGGATTTTCTCCAGCCATTGGGACTGTATCAGAATTTTGCACGGATTACGACTGGTGATAACCAGCCGAGGGGATCGAAGAGCTTCGCGATCTCCGAGAACAAATTTCTTTTGTCATCGGTAACGCAGACGGTTGAAACCGTTGCAGATCGAAATAAGAAGTAGTCTCCGGATGGGATCCATCGTAGAACAAGCACTTTTAGTTCGGAATCGTCCGAGACAGAGTGAGGTCTACGGCGTGGGAGTGAGCACCTTAGGGGATGTTCCGCAATAATTTCGCGGAGTTTCCAGCCCATTTTCTCAACTTGAACCCACCGCCCTGCAGGAGATCGCAGACTTGCTTGCGAATTTTCTCTAGCAGGGTTTTGTTGGACGCTCCCATGAATACGTCGTCGACGTATATGTCCCTCTCGAGGATCGGAGCGGCGAGAGGATACCTCTCTCCATCCTGTTCCCTTTAATTCGAGGAGGGTACGCATCGCTAAATATGGGGCGCACGCCGTACCGTATGTTACGGTATTCAATTCGTAAGCTTTGAGCTTTTCGTCGTTTGACGCGCGCCATGCGATGCATTGGAAACGACGGTCCTGTGGGGCGACGAGGATTTGCCGAAACATCTTCTCGATATCTGCCGCAGAACGTACTCATACAGACGCCACCTCGTTAAAACCGAGGTGATATCGTTCTGTAATTTTGGTCCGACATGCAGGACGTCGTTTAGGGATCGCCCTCCGACCGTTCTGCTGGTTGCATTGAACACAACGCGCAGTTTGGTCTTTGCACTTTCCGTGCGTACGACCGCTCGATGCGGAATGTACAGTCGATTCTGGTCAATCGGCTCAAGCCGAGTCATGTGACCTAAGGACTCGTACACCGCGAGGAACACAGAGTATTCTATGTCGAGGTCGCATCCGCGTCAATTTACGCCTCATCCTCGCGAGAGCGGACAGCGCTATGTGGAACGATTGTCCTAACGCTTCGTCCGGTCTCCGGGTGATTCAAGGGCAATCGGACTATAAACCGTCCGGTTTTGTCCCGTTTGACGGTTCTTCGGAAGAGTGCTGCACTCTTCTTCCGCCTGGACCGCACCGAGGTCGTGGGGATTTCTTCGGTTTCCCAGAATCGTCGAAATCGCATAATCCAGCGATTCGAGAACGGTCGCAATGCAGCGTTCTTACCGTATTCTGGCCGTCGCCTTCAGCGTGTATAGGGCCGGATATAACCCAGCCAAACGCCGTTTCTTGAGCGATCGGACCTTCATTTCGCCCTCGTCGGAAGCCCGAACGAATCACCTGAGCGTATAAATCCGCTCCGATCAGAATTTCGATCGTAGGATCGGCCCTGGCTTCTGGATCGGCTAACGGTAAACCTCGGAACGCACTGTAAACACTCGCGTTCGCCGACGTGTTGCGGTAGGTCGTGATTTTCGGCACGACGTACGCGTGAGCGACACATATCGTTTTCGACTCGTTTATCGAGCCGAGGTTTAAACCGACGCTATATTTTATTTGCTGCGTCTGGCCGCCCCACAAGCCCGATACCGTGGCTGGGGTACGTACGCGTTTCAATCGGAGGTCGTTTGCCAGACCTGCGGAAACGAATGACGTCTCCGACCCTTGGTCTAACAGTGCTCGCGCTATTCGCGATGCACCGTTCTCTCCGGACACGCGTACTCGTGCCGTGGCTAGCAGCACGGTCCTCGGTGCGCCTGTACCGAGCGCGGTACAGTGTGATGTCGAGGCCGGTTTCTTGTAGGCCTTCGAAGTCGAAGGTTTTCCTTTCGGCTTCGACACGGCCATCCTTCGTGGTTGAGCGTTGTAATCGCTCTCGTCACGTTGGCCGTATGTAGTTTGTGCCTGCGGCCTCGTATAACCTTGATCCCTCAGTCCATCATAGTGCAGGAGGGTATGATGCTTCCCCCTACACCGATGGCATTCCTGGGTCTCTGACATTGTGATGCCGTATCAGAAAGGTCGAGGCACAACACGCAGGCCATGCGGTTCTGCACGTAGTGGTGACGCATTTTTGGCGTCAGCACTTGAAAGTTGGTGCATTGAGGCAGATTGTGTGCCCCAGTGCAGAATCCGCATACTGGCATCCGCATTGATTTGGTTCGCCCGTCGTTTGCGGAACTTGAGCGTCTCCGGGTTTGGGGCCGAGTCGGTTCCATAACGACGTTATGGCTTGCCAGAGGCTTCGAAGCGACGCTTTTGGTCGAGCGTCGATGGGCTTCGGCATGCGGGATTTTGTTTCCGGGGCGAGCTGCCTCTCGACGGTCCTCTTTCATCGAAAGCAACGCTTGCGCGTGATGATCGATGAAGGTTCGGACATCCTCGAACATCGGGTAGATTAGTCGAGAGGCCGAGCGATCTCTGCCATTCCAGCTCCAATTTCGGAGTGAAATGTTGTATCGTCCAGTACGCTAGCATCCATTCTACTGGCTGTTCGGACGTGCCCCTTTCTTAATGCAGCTAGAGTCTCTGTGCATTCCACAGTGACCTGCTGCAGGCTAACTAGATCGTTGAATTCAATCTGCTTCAGCGAAAATAGTTTGTCAAGCAACCTTCCCGTGACCATGCGTGGAAGCCCGTATTTCTCCTTGAGCATTCTCCACGATTCGGGAAGTTGCGCCCGACAATCTCGAGCGACGAAATCGTCGCGAGCTGGTCCTCAAGCACGCGTTCAGATGGTACAATTTCTGTACGTCTGATAACTGCGCATTATTCATTACCCGGTGGTAAATAGATCCTCGAAATGTTCCCATTCCCGAGGATCCCCTCCGAAAGGCAATCTTTGCTTGGGGAGCTCAATGGGCATGCTGAATTGCTGGACCTCCGGTGCCGGTGGTCTCGATTCAGCAGCGATTCGTGTCTGCTCGGCGGTTACGAAATCCTGGAATTCCTGGAATTCGTTTTCCACGCCGAGGAGGTAGCCTAACTTAAAAAGCGTAGAGGCTTGTCTTTTTGCGGCGGGAATCATCTTCCGCACGTTCGCATACATGGTGCGGACATCCCGCCAGGTTCGTCCGGCGTAGTCGAGCTTTTCTTGGAGAAGTTTCTCCGTGAATTTAGCTCTGCCCATTTTTTTGAGATTTATCCCCACGGATCTAAGACGATCGAACTCGTCTGTTAACTCCATGAGCTGATCCTCAATGTCGGCACGCGACATGGACTCGTTTAACGCCATAGCGAGTTTGTCGAGGATTAATCAACTCGATTCAACTCTTACGTGGTAATTTCGTCACGTGTAAAGGCAGTCACCTTTTCCCGTTCCAATCAACCTCGTTTAATCCGGCTCGAAGGACCTTATGTTAGGGGGAGTAGGTTTGAAAAAACCTCGCCTAACGGTGGTCCGGATCGTGTGGTAAGGAAGGTCGATAAAGGAATACAAATTTTAATTTATTGTTCGCTTAGTCGAACGACTCGACTAAGCCTTTTATTTTGACTGTTTGACAATAGAGATTATCTAATGCTTAGCCCGGCCAGACGCCGCTGCATATAATCCTGTTTGGTAAACCTGTAACGAAAGAGACACGAATAGGCGTTAAATTCACTGTGAACGTGAATCACGCTGTGTGTCTTACTTTCTTCCGCGCTCGTCTGGTCTGTGCTTGTCGCACCCAGGAGCGGGGATCTCAGCCGCCGCGATGCGCAGCTAAGCTAGTGGACTGTATATGTGAGCGTTCCCGTTAAATCGGTGCAATTCTGACTGCAACTTAAGACTTTGTTTTATGACTGTCGCAGGAAAGGTGATCGGAGGGAGGTTGTAAGGCTCCAACCTTTCAGCCGGTCCCCGGCCCTTCACCGCCTTCGTAAGTGCGTACGGCACTGTGTGGTGCAGGCTTGTCAACGGCGCCCTTAGGTCGACTTACGGTTGTGCCTGAGACCACGTTGCTTTGTCGGATGCTCCGTCCTACGCACAGGGACCGTACTCCCTGGAGATGTTTGAACGTGTCCTAGCTTTCGCCGATAGCTGGGGTTTAAAAAAGTGTCCCGCTTCGACTGGAAGACGGCAAATCCACCCAGGGTATTATTCACTCCTGTATGGTGGGTTCGAAGCCGTTTCTGACAGCCAATTGGAGGACGAATTTTGTATCTCGTTCCTCTAGTGCACGATGATTCCACTCAGGGTTTCTTCCCACACCTGGATTATGGAGTCGTGCACTAAGAAAGGTGCGAAAACCTCGCACCTATAAGTTGGGATGAGCTAATCCCTCTATCCCTGGGGAAACGATTGAGTCCACTCCAGGGTTTCTTCCCACACCTGGATTATGGAGTCGATTCCCCGGAAGCACTCGAATTACTTCAAGCCTATTCCGAATTTTTAAGTCTTTCTACAGAGCTCGGTCGGGTACCGACTGGCTCGATACGCTAACTTGTGAATACTTCTTTCACAACTCCGAGGGTAGTCGAGGAACTCGACTCGGATCGGGTTGCTCCGAATTATTCGTTTGTTCGACTGCTGGGCGTGTTCCGGATACCGAAGTGCTCGTGGCAGTGGTTTGATAGCGAGTGACGGACGAGCACGAGCTGCCAAAAGTGAGCGCGTGAGTGGGGAGAGTCTTCCGTCACGCGGCGCTGTCGCCGTGTCTCTCGTCCGTCTCTGTCTATTATAGAATTTTCGTACCTTCTCTAAACTCGGGCGTTTGAACCGCTTGTTTCAAATTGAACGTTAATTAATCGTTCGCGTGACTTTGCGAAAACCTCGAGAACCGTGTTTTTCTGTCCTCTAACATTTTGAATAGCGGACGCGTCGACCTAGAATCTTCCTGGTCGGTCGCGTAACCGAAAACAAACCGGGTAACGAATTGTTTCGGATTTAAATTAATTATCGCATTTTAAGCGATATTTAAACACAGGTGACAAGCCCCCTGGAGCGAAGAAAGAAGTAGGAGTGGGTGAAATTGGGGATATAGGAAGTGCAGTCGCTTTCACCACCCCCCCTTCCAAAAATGGCTGGACCGGTCAGGTGCACAGGAGGAAACTCCCCCGCGGGGGGGGAGGTGCCAAGGCGGGCCCAAAGGAGAAGAGATAAAGAACAGAGGGTGGGTGGAGAGCCTGCTGTACGGAGGACGGATGGGATGAGGCCGGGCGAAGGGCGAAGAAGGACGACAGTGCCCCGGAAGGGCCGAAAACCCCCAAGGGCCCCAGAAATGAGGCAATACCCATCAAGGCCACAGGTAGAACCTACGCCGAGGTCTTCCGATCCATTGCGGACAAAATGGGGAAGGCTCGGCGAGGTTCAGAAGATCAGAAAGACAAGGACGGGGACCTCATACTCGGGTGGGCGGGAATGGGAGTGCTGCGGCAACCTCCAGAGGCCATCAGAGGGGAAATGGGGAGGGCTATACGGTCAGGGCTCTTTCTCCCAGGGTAGAAATCGAAGTGAGGGACCTTGACCCCATAGTGGAAGGAAATGAAATCCTGAGGGCGGTGGCCGTGCACTGTGGCGCGGAGGGCATAGGAGATGCGAGGTGAAGGTCATTAGGAGTACCTTCGGCGGGGAGGCTTGCGGTTCTGGAGACTTCCTCAGGTGGACTCAGGGGTGAGTTTGTGAAGGGACCAAGGGTGAGGATTGGCTTCACGGTCTGCCGTCTGAGGGTAGCCCCCAGGGTGCAACGCTGCTTCGGTTGCCTCGACTTCGGACATCGTGAGGGCTATCTGTCCGCTGGGCAGAGGGGGCCCAAATCTGTACCACAGGTGCGGCCAGGAGGGCCATGTGGCGCGGACCTGTACCTCGCCCCCTGCTGCATATTGTGCAAGCTCAGGGTTATGCGACCGGAGGTTTGGGGCACCTCGGGGTCGGGGTCTGCCCGGTTTTCCGGGAGTATCTGCGCGGGGTGGTTGTGATCTAGTGCCTTCACGGTCCTGCAGGTAAACCTGAACAGGTGCAGGCTTGCTCAGGACCTGCTGCTCCGGACGGCCGACTCGGTTCGGGCGGACGTTGTGCTGGTTTCAGAACCGTACAGGTTCCGTCCGGAATGGTGGGAGACGTTTCGGGGTCAGCGGCCGTGTGGGTCACTGGTATTAACGGGCTGCGCCACGTGACTGACAGCGAAACTGTTTTGCCGCCGTCAGGATTGAGGGGATCACGGTGTGCAGTTGTTATTACACGCCGAGACATGGGCCGAGGGAACTGGACGCCGCCCTTCACGAGCTTTAACTCGAAAGGGCCAGCTGGGGTAGGGCTGTCGTTGGGGGTGATTTCAACGCCAGCTAGCCCGCGTGGGGTCCAGTGCCTTCGACGCCAGGAAAGAGGTGTTGCCCTCCAGGGGTTTTTGACAGAATGGGATTAATCCCAGTCATGACCTCTGGGGGCATTCCTTTGAAAGAAATGGTCGCACGTCGTCAATATTCTAGATACTCTAGACTTGAACAGGCTCCCCGAGGCCTTCGACCGGCTCACGGCCGGGCTTCAGGAGATGGGCCTTTCTGGACGCGCGGCGTTCTAAGGCATGGTGGACGCCCGAGATAGCGGAGATGAGACGCCAAGCTAACCGAAGACACAGGGCATACCAGCGGGCCTGAGGCGAGACCGACAATGGACAACTCCGCGAGAGCTACAGGAGGCAGGAGGGCCCTCAGAGAAATTATTAAGAGTAGAATCGCAGCCTGGAAGAGCCTGTGTGGGCAGGTCGAGGGCGACGTGTGGGGAAGCCCTACAAGGCGGTCATGAGTATCGTCAGAAGCCCTGGTCGGATCCGCCGGTGCTGTCGGCGGAAAAAGCCAGGGGGTAGTGGAGGCACTGTTCCCCAGGGCCTCCGGTGAACCCACACTCGAAGCTTCGACCCGGGGTTGGAGGCGGCCCTCGAGGGTTTTGTGCCGGTTGAGCCCGGGAGGTCGTGGAGGCCTGTTCGAGGCTCAAGGTCGATCGGGCCCCGGGCAGGATAATGTCCCGGGAGGGTGGTCGCGGCCATCACCCGAAACAGGGCCGAGAAGGTGGCGTGCCTCTTCAACAGTTGTTTGTTGAGGGTACGTCCCCCAGAATGAGGAGCAGAGGTTGGTGCTGATTAAAAGGCAGGGAGGGACCCTGGGTCCCCCTCAGCCTCAGACCCCTCTGCCTCCTCTGGGTGGGCAAAGACCTTCGAGGCGGTCCTTAGGGGGAGGCTCATGGCGGCCATCGGACCTGAAGGGCTCTCGGACAGCCAATACGGCTTCCGTAAAGGGCGGAATACGGCGTAGGCTCTTGAGGTAGTGGTGGGGGCGGCCAGGGATGCGCGGGACAAGCGCAGGCTCTGCGTACTGGTCGCCCTTGACGTAAAAATCGCCTTCAACTCTCTGAGGTGGAGGCACATCCTGGAGGCGGGGATGGCGCGGGGAATCCCGTCGTACCTCACCAGGATTCTGGTAGGGTACTTCCAGAACCGAAAAGTGTGGTACAAGACGGAGGAGGTGCCAAAATACATCGTGGCAGAAATGGGGGTACCACAGGGTTCGGTCTGGGGCCCTACCCAATGGAACCTGGCGTATGACGGGGTCCTTAGGTGCGCCCTGGCTCCGTGATGTAGGATTGTGGGTTACGCCGACTATATCGCCCTGGTAGCATCGGCGGGGAAGGCTCGGGCTCTCGATGAGTCTGTAAACCACTCCATAAGGGTGGTTATGGAGTGGCTCGACGCACACGATCTGGAGGTCGCACCCTCCAAGACAGAGGTTTTCTCTCTGAACAAAAAATGGATTGGGGATTTTAAGATCCGTGTCGCGGAGGCGGAGGCTGGACTTAGCACCCAGATAAAATACCTGGGGGTCACTTTCGATAGGAGCCACGGTTTTCGCGTGCATGTGGAAACTGTGGCTTCGAGGGCGGTGCGAGTTATGGCGGCTCTGGCTCGCATCATGCCAAATATCGGGGGGCCCGGACGGGCGCAGCCTCTTTTATTATCGGGTGCTGGAGTCCATCCTTGTGTACGCCTCCCCCATATGGGCGGAGGCCTTGGACCTGGAAGCACACAGGACGAAACTAAAAAGGGCCCGGAGGGTGGGACTCCCACGGGTGGTAAAGGCCACCGAACCGTGTCCTGGATGCCTAAATGTTCTGGCGGGGGTACCACCCATAGCGATGACGATGGTCGGCCCTTTACGCCCTTGAAAGGGCTCGGGCTAGGACGGTGGCACAGGGCGCTGAGACCGGTGTTGATGATTTTGAGGAAGAAAAGAGGAGGATCAAAGAACAAACATTGAATACCTGGCAGCAGCACTGGTAGACAAAATGTGCGGATAAAGTCACCCTATGGGTGGATCCACTTGTATTCGGGATTGGGTCGGAAGGGGGTACGGGGCCCTTACTTATCACCTCACACAGGCGCTGACCGGTCACGGATGCTTTAACGAGTTCAGGCACCGTATCAGAAGGCGACCTGTGAGGGAGCACTGGTGAGAAAACATGGCTGTGGGGCGGTGAGACACAGCTGAACATCTTACGCTCGCTGTGTTGCAGTGAAAGGTGGGAGGAGAAAAGGAGGGGCTGGCGGTGACCCTCGGTATCGAGAAGGGTCACGATAGAGGAAATGGGGAGGAAACTAACGGAGGACAGCACCGAGTGGGAGGCCATTCGGCTTTATATCACGGAAGTGATGCAAGAAAAGAGAGGTTTTTGAGAGGAGATCGATCGAGCCCGGCAGAAGGGGCCTTCTTCCCCCTCCTCCTACCGCCCCCTCGGTAGCCTTTGCCGCCCTGGAAGGCCGTGGCTGGCACTATGGGGGAAGTTATGAAGTCTGGTCACGATGAGGTTTTCCTTCCGTCGGGGCCTTAGGGAATAAAGTGATATACATACATATATAGATACATCTATTGTTTACTAATATCGTTGTGAGTCCGGAGACGTAAAAACTCGGCCGCGATGATCCGTATCTATCATGAATTAACGTGTAATTCTGAAGGTCTCTGCTGACGGAGAATTTTTTCTTCGTTAGATTAGTCACTCACCGCGGCCATTTTCGTGTTTTCGCTGGCTTTAAGCTTCACTGGAATTCTCGGGATTCTGAGAACAAATTCCAGAAATCGTGTTGTTAGCGCCGAGAGAGAGAGATGAATCGATTTATCGAATCAGAGATCGATAGTTGAGACCCCGGCAGCGCCGCGTCGTGGCTATGCGGCGCGTAGCCGCCGCGGGCCCAGCTGCGCGATGCGTCGCTGGTTACGCGACTCTGCGCTTGCGCGACCGGAGTCCAAGCCGTGGCCGTCGATAGCTTGCAGATCGTTACGGATCATTCGTGAGCCGTCGGCGATCAGGAGCAGATCCTGTGACGATCTCTCCCATTTTCGTACGAAGCTCCGAGGAGAATAGAAACGATCTCTCTCCTCGTAATCGGATCAAGTTTGCGGACATTACTGATTTATTCCAGGAAAATCTCGTCATAGCGACTTGAGATTTTCTCGAATAAAAGGACAATCTGCTCTGTTGTTGAAGCGATCGCTGTGGCACGCCGCGCGTGACACGATCGTGTAGAGCGCAGGATTGTGATTGAACGTTGCAGTTCGTTGCCGCGACTCGCGACGTTAGGGATTCAGTGGTAATCACTTTGAGTCTCTTCCTTATTGAATACGGGTTGAGCCACCGTGTAACGCGGAGATACCGACATACTGGTTATCGCCTGGTGGTGGTTTCGCCGTTCGAAGGGATCGATGGAACCCACTCAGATCGCCCGTCTGGTTGTACCACATAGAGTGCATCGACCGGTGGAGTTGTGGTTTCATCGAATCCCGTGTGAGCTATACGGCGTAAAGGAGCAACCCGGGAAGGTGGATACCCAGATATTGAAGTATCACTTCGCGAGTGCTCACCCGTGCACCGGGCTTTAGAGAACCCGCTCCAGTGAACCAGTCGTGAGGTGACAAGGCGTTGAGCACAAGAAGCGACCACTGGAAAGCAAAGGGGTTCGAAGCACCGGCCGCTTCCACCGCTACACCGCACTACCAGATGTGGAGTCGACCACACTGGGCTGTGACCGTAAGGGTGGTTAGGAATTACAAAGGACGTCGTCCTAATTCCGGCGAGCCGCAGGCCGGGCTCCTCGTTGCATAGGAGCCACTGTCGAGGTAGTTCACGGCAGGCTTCCGGGCGGTTCCTATTGATAGGAACCGTTATCGAAGGGTAGCTGCGTGGTCCAGGCCGCAGGTCGCTTCCTGAGGAGCCACCGCCGACGAGGGTTACCACTCCGTACCTGGACCAGAGACGTCCTCTCTTGCGTGGGTGGCGTTCCGAACGTCACCTCTCACAGTGAGCGATGTGCTCGCGGGATGCTGTAGCCATTTGGAGGCCTTACAACCTCCATTTGGTTTCCCGTCCGTGTGCATTGCGAAGCAGAACCCGGTAGATCAGAGGAAAACCTCGTCTACCCGAAGTTGTACGCGTCCGGTGATATCGTAAAAACGACTATCACCGACCCCAAAACTAAAATAATACAGTCACTGCAGCACTAGCTATTGCGCTGGTTGCCAGTTGAAAGCTCTCCCTCCAAGCACACCAGAGCGCGTAATCGATGACTTTGTCCGCAAAATAATTACCTCTACTTCCTTTTTTTTTTTATCATTTTACTGTTACAGAAGACCTTTAGAAGGAAAGGGGAAGAGGAGACGCGGCCGAAGGGTCTGAGCCGTCGTCCCTTTATTAATTTCTTTATTCAGTTTCTGTTTTTCTGTAAAATAAGATTTTTGTTTATTTTCGTAATTAAAAAAAGTTATTTGAAAACTTTGTAACAGTTTCTCTACCCTATCTTCTCCTCGTCCAGGAACCATACAGTTAGGAGCCCCTGAGTGCCTCCTAACATCTATATTATGTATTTTATTTTCATTTATTTTATTTTACATTTAGTTATTTATTTTTATTTTACTGAGTATTTATTTATTGAGTAATCGTATTTTATTTGACACTTTTTATTTTTACTTTACTTTTACTCTACATTACGTCGTATTTCAACGTACTAAATTATTTATCGTTACCAATCTACTTATTTAATTTATACGTGTTTTATTCATCTTTTACTGATTTATTTATATTACTGTCTATTTATCTATTTATTTATTTATTTATTTATTTACACATTTATATTTTATCCTATCTATTTATTTACATTATTTACTTATTTATCCTATTACGATCATTATATTTATTTATCTATACCTTGTGTTTTATGCACAGATATCTTCCCACTTACAGTTTACATATACTATACTATACCCCATATACATTATGCTATAAAAATTTCACAATATGCATTTGTATTTATTTTTGAAAACACCTACATAGTCATTACATGGTTACTTTTTGGCTTAGTCTAGCTAACATATTCACATTACATTTTACTTATCTAGATATCCTTTTTATTTTATTTTATTTTATTTCTTCCCTAGTTTCTCTTTCTTTTTATTATTACACTCCAATCTACTAAGTTTGTAAGTTTTATCTGATTATTAGATTATACTTTTATACTCTTGCCCACACATTATAGCAGTTATATTTTATACCTACTACTTCTAGTTTTATTGCAGTACTTTGGTACGCTACTGATTTAAAATCATTTATATATATATATTCATTTACTCTATACGAGCCTTAAAAATTACAATCTCTTTTATCTCCATCTAAGTTTTACTTATTATCTTATAATTTTCTTATTCTGTTTTTAGTTAATATACATATGTCTTCAGACACTCTATTTAATAAATTACCTTTTCATTTTATTATTTTACTCAGAGACCTGCGGGTAATGAAATTTCTATAATAATCTATCGGTCTATGTCATTTTAAAAACTACTTTTTACTTACCTTCGATTTTTCAGTCATTTATCATACCGTGTATCTAGCTTACAAACTACCAGGTACCGGACTTCGTATCATATTTTATTGTATTTATGAGGGAGATGTTACAAAGTATAGGTGCGCGGGAAGCGCGCTATGCTGTTAATGTGTTGCGTGAGGACAGTGGACGATCGTCCTGTTCACGTCCGCTGACGAGTCAGTCGCTAAGGTGGAGTCAAAGAAAAAGCACGTGTAAAGTCCATCAGAGGTTACCGTATTTTCATTCTGGAATTAAATATTGTTTCCTCATTTAAGTGGTTAGGCCATTACCGTCTTTTCGTCACGTGCCCTGTTCCAAATCACATATTCAAAGCCTTGGTGTAACCGCTGGCAGTTTGTCAACTTGCAACGGTTTGGTACATTAGTGTCGTTCCGCGACCACGCCCTGGAGTCTCGCCGGATTGTTTTTCCTTTACCCGGCCGAGCGCGAATACGAAATTTTTAACTGCTCGCCTTCGCTCACAGTCTGTCTGGAAGTGCGAGGTCGATTCACACCAAACAATTTCATAAACCGGAGCTCGTCAGAGCTCACTCCCCGGAAAGAAGGAAGTGTTTAATAATATCGCGTCAATTCGACGATGCAAAGAATAGTAGAATATTATTTGTCACCCAGCGTATTGTTTTTCTGCGTATGTAACATACTCTCGAGAATGTTCGGCTCTCATGTCCGCTACGCCTAAACAAGACCGGATACAAAAACGGTCACATATGAATTTCTTCCGAAACATCACGCAGATCTGACCAAACTACGCAGAATTTCAAAGCTAACGTTTCCGAAACGCGTAAGATCGAAATAGGAAAGACAATCGAGAGATGAGACAAAGACAAACTCAAGTTTCGGCTACAGCGCCGCCAGATCGGAAATCGCTCTCCGATATTTGACTCTCCTTTTGTTAAAGCGAATGACTCTTGATTTGGAAACGGCCGAGAGCAGATGGGCATACGATCCTGCTCACTCCGTATATACCAAATAGAACTGATAGTGTAGAGATTGTCGTTCTTTGGAGCCAGTTAAGAACGTGGTGAAGAAGGTTGCAGTTGCGAGAACGGATTGGGGTCCGATCCGGTAACATGCCAATACTTCCGCTACATCGTTTTAACTGGAGTGAAAAAGAGTCGAGGGGAAACGCAAAGAAGTGCAGTACCTAAACGGGATTGGGGATACCATCCGGTACCAACGACACTTCCGTTTCCTCAACGAGAAATCTCGTGGGTTATTTCCGAACTTTTACCTAGCAATTGCAGCGGTGGTAAAAACCACCTAAGACTGAGGAAAAAGGATAAGTATCGTTCGGACCGATCAAGGTAAACGTATCGGAAGTTTCATGAGTTTGACCTACAGACACCATCCCTTGACTGTCGAACGAGTTAAAACCCCACCTAGACGGACCACGTGGTTATTATTCCGTGGTGTGGGACTTGCCGCCCTCCAGTCGGTACTAGGAATTTAAATCACGTTGTCCAGCATCGGCGAACGACTCTGGTGAAGCGGTATTTCGAAAATACGCCAACGTGTACGCGTGGAATACCACAGCTCAAGATAACAGTATAGGAAACGCACGCCAACCGTAAAGTGTCGTTGTGAACGCATTTGACCAGTGACAGTCCCACACCGTAACACGGACGGATTACGAGGACGGTAAGAAACCGGAGGATTACGACAACATGTTTGGGCCTTCAGCAACCTCCATCTGTTGCCCCTTTCCTCACGACATTGGTCAGAGATAACGCAGTGATAGGGGTAGAATCTGAGGTATAATCTCGTCTTCCTTAGAACTGCAATCAGCTGTTTCCCGGTTTAAAGGGAACGCACACATAAATAAGCCTACAGTCCACCTGTTTCGCCGCGTAACGCAGCGGCAGAGAATCCCCGCTCCGGAGTGCGACAAGCCACAGCTAGGAGCGCGATGGGCACATCAGAACGAGACGGGAAAACGCGTGACGTGAACGTTACCGTGTTATTTACACCAAGATTCCGTCGCTTTATGTTACAGAGAAAGAGTGATCGCCAGCCGACGACTCGTCCAACGAGAGGCGGATTACCGCGCCAGACGACGAGGGCGATTGACTTTAAGATTTTTATTTTAATTGTTAAAAGCGGCAACACTTTGGCCAAAGGAGTTTTCTAATTTTATTTCTGTTCAATTTTCGTTCTGAATTAGTTTATTTTATTTTGATTCATTACAAGTTTTTATACGTTTCTGTTTGTTTTGTTCTCATTCTTTTTTCCAATAAACGGCGTCGTCGAAGATCGACGACGCGAAAATATAATTAGGAAAACAAACGGATTTACTTTTCCTACGTCACCTACTCATTCGTTAATCCGGACACCCATTAGACGAGGTTCTCAAATTAATATTTTGAGCCCCTCCATATTCTAACAGGAAGCGAAGGGTGAAAAATAAAGTTACGTTACAAAAAATTGATATCCGAACTATCCTCAGTTCAGTGGGCGGTTTTTATCCTTCCTTCGAATCGGTGTGTGTTAAACATAGGCCGAGACGATACACCCTCTCTACCACATACTACATTTATTTTATCTCATATTACCCCATTGTTTATTTTATCTTTATTTTACACATAAATTTAAATTTAAATTTATGAGTATGGCAATATCTAGTATAGTATCTTATAGTACATTTACACAGTATTTTATAGTGTTGTATTTTATTTTTTCATATCATTTGGCTTACACACATTTTATTTTATTTTATTTTGACTTATCTTACCCAATTACCTCACTTCTACGGTATTTTACTCTCTTTTCAGTCCATTCTATTTTTACTTATTTCTACTTTATTTTATTTAATATTATCTTATTTATATCACTTCATCAAATTTACGACTTCTGGTATCGTTGCCAAATGCATCCCACAGGCATCTGTGGGGAAACTCTCACACCAGGTAGGATTTAAGGTAAAGAGGAGGCCCACTTGGTCATAGTAGAGTGGACTGGCTTGGGAATCGGTTGGGAACAACAAAGGTGAGTGTTCATCACAGGAGCTTGACACCCAACTTCCGGAGAGTTATCCCTGGGCTGGTGAAGGGCAAGGAGGTCCTTCGTTGACACCGGCGGTCGGTAAGGTGCAGAGATGGCAGCACCGGGGGAAAGGGACAGGTAGTTAAGAGATTCCTGCAAATTGGGCTTAGACGCCATGGCAAAGCTACCTGGCCAGCTGGAGACTGGGTATATCACCCAAGGCTAGGACAGCTCAAGACAGTGGAGGCGTAGGGTATTACCGCTGCCGGTAACATACACTAATGATTTGGGTATGGCTAGGAATTACAATAGGGAGATTGTTTATTTAATAATTATTTTAAGTATTGCAATGATACTCAAAGACACGTAAAGGCTTAGTTATTTTATTTCTACCCCTTTTCATGTAGCGTCAATATGTCTTATTTTATTTTATTTACTTACCCTTATTTACTTATTACTTATTTATTACCTAGTCGTATAACTTCTTAATTGTATCATAATACTACTTTTTAGAAGTGGGCCTCCAAAATCTTAAGAGTTTTAAATTTCATTTTATTCCAACACATCTCATAACCATGTAATTACCGTTATTTCCAATACTTTTCAATACTTTACAAACACTTTTAATTTACTGTTTTCCACATAAATATATACCTACATATATATTTACAGGTTCACTTTACACTTTTCACTACATTCTGGTTTTACATACCCTATCTTACAGTATATTTACTTATCTAGATACTCTTTTATATTTATATATTATACTCTATTTTTTCATATTTATATTTATTTATTTATTTATTTATTTTTTTATTTTTTTATTTATTCTCTCTTTTCTCACTACTACTTTGAATCTGACTGTATATTATTTTATTTCTATTTGTTTAAATATCAGCTAATTCAAAGCATATAAGAATAGTGAGAATATTATTCGTCACCCGGTATTGTTGTTTCTGCGTATGCTAACCGAGCTCGAGACTGTTCGACTCTCGTGTCACTATGCAAAACTCAAGGCAGGATATAAAAACTGTCACATAAAGATTTCTTCAGAAACATCAGCGCGATCTGACAGAAACTACGCGTGATTTCGAGCTAACGTTTCGGCAGCGTGTATAAAGAGAAGGTTACGACAAATAATAAGTTGGACAAAGACAAAATTCAGTAATCGTCTACAGCGCATATTAGTCGGAAATTCTCCTCCGAATTTGACTAGCCGTGCTGGATCGACGTCCTCTTAACTTTGGAACCGGCGGTGAGCAGTCAAATGGAGCATACGATCCCGCTCCCACATGTTTTCCAAGACGTTCAAAATAGTTTCGGAGTCACTCAGACTTTCGACGAAAGTATAAACGTGGGTTGGAAGTGCAGTACGAGAACGGATTAGGAATCCATCCGGTACCGTCAATACTTCCGCAAAACCCGTTTACAATTTAAAATCAAAAGAGTCGTAAACGTGGATAGGAAGTTCAAATACGGAACGGATTGAAAACAATCTATACCGTGAACTACGGCAGCCCGTTTACTATTTAAAGGAGTTGTAAGCTGTGGACAGGAGGAAGTTCAAATACGGAACGGATTGCTTAAAAACAGAAATCTATACCAAATGAACTTCCACAAAACCCGTTTACTACTGTTAAGAGCCGTAACGTGGGCCAACAAGTTCAATACAAGGAACGGATTGGAGAAAACAATACTATACCGTGAACAACAAGTTCAATACGGAACGGATTGGAAAGTAATCTCTATACCGTGAACTTTACTGCGCAGGACGTTCAATACAGGAACGGGTTGAAAAACAACTACATCCCGTGAACCTCCGCAGGACGTTCAATACGGAACTGGGTTGTAAAACAATCCCATACCGTGAACTTCCGTAAGCCGTTTACCAATTAAACAGATTAGGTCGGAATATGACTACACAGATCCAAAGACTGTAACAAAGATCTCGCAGGTTATAATCCCAGAGATTTCGAATTCAGCAGTGAGTACGATCCACCTCAGCCTGAATACAGACACGTATCCGCTGTAATCAGAGGTCACATTGTCCAGAAGTACGTTCAGCAGTAGCTACGACCCACCTTGGTCTGAAAAATAAAAAGTAAAAAGAAAACACGTATCGCTGCAATCAGAGGTCGTGTTTAAGGTATCGAGGTTGACTCTCGTGCCTCTCTTTATTATATCAAACGGTTTCGGAACCCACAATCCAGGGGTGTATACAAATACCCTGGGTGGATTTACCACCTTCTAGTCAGAAGTGTGGGACAACTTTTTCCACTCCCAGCTTACGACGAATCGCAGAATACCCTCCAAAGATCGCCAGATCTCATTACGGTCACTGGTGGCGTAAGGACGTTCAATTCATTAAGCTACGTGAAGTGTCGGAAGGGCCCAATCGTAGAGCTCGACCCAAGGGCGCCGTTGGCACACCTGCATCACACCGTGCCCCGTACGCACGCAATAAGAATTGGTAAAAGGGCCGAGGAGCGGGTACGGTTTGCAGCGCTTACAACCTCCGCACCCGCGTTACCCTCTCCTACGATAGTCGAAACCTGCAGTCGGGAAAGAAACGAAGGTTGTTGAATCTCGTCCTTTGAAAACTGCAGTATCAGCTGTTTCACCGGTTTAAAGGGAACGCACTAAGCATATACGATCCACTAAGCTTAGCGCTGCGTAACGCCGGCAGCTGAGTTCCCCCGCTCCTGAGTGCCGACAAGCACAATCAGGAGCGCGTGGTCATCTAACACGAGACGGAGAGAGTGACAAACGTTACCGTATATTTACATCTCGTTCACGTCTCTTTTGTTTCAAGAACAGCGCGTGACTGCGGCACGCCAGACGCCAGTCAGACAGGCGAGAGTTTTTGTCGCGTATAATCTGAAAGACATTAAGACAGGCTGTTCGCATTTAAAGGTCCACAATAAACGACGTCGTCAGAACTCTTTCGACGATGACGTGAAATCTACTATGCTAACGTCGTGACAATTACTTTTCCATCTCCTATTCCCTCGTAGTCCGGACGTTAGTGGGCAGGTTCTCAAATCAGTGTTTAAGAGCCCTCCACATTCTAACATAAGGTCGCTTCGAGCCGGATCCATACGAGGTTGAAAGGAATAAAGAAAAGTACATTTTCTCACACGTGTGGGGCTCACCCACGTAAGAGGTTTCTTTCGAGCGGTTTAATCCTCGAAAAACACTCACTATGGCCGTGCAACGGCTATCCATGGGAATAGAGTCTCGATGAGCGAGATCAGCGAGAACGAATCGATCTACATGTGGTCAGCTCAAACGGTTGGGTGTAAACCTAAAAAAGTTGGGACGAGTAAGTACTCAGAGCGTTTGCTTGAAGGAAAAAACACGAGTACGCCGCTAAAGAAACTTGGCGTGAGATACGCACTTTTCAGTATGCTAGCGTGCGTAAACAAAGCCCCTACCTTCAGCGGAAAGACCGTCTCACGATCTTTTCAAGCTGGAATTATAAGGAGCATGCAGGGGACGATTTCCAAGATTTTCCGGGATCTCGTCCTTACTGAACTAAAACCGACTGAGTGCTGAGTCAGGAAGCCAGCAACGTCAGAATTTCAGTGAAAGTATACCGATCGAGCTCCCGAAGCAACGATTACCCAAATTCGGAGGGGATCCTCAAGAATGGGAACATTTCGAGGATCTGACTACACCTCAGAGAGGTCGTACGAAATGCAGGACTGTCAGATGTGCAGGATTGCATTATCTGAACGCCTGCCTAGAAGGACCCGCTCTAGCGTCCATTACTTCAATCGAGATCGTCGGTCGCTGTAATTTCTCAGTGGCGTGGACAAGGCTGAAGAACACCTTCGACGCTCCCACGCATAGTCTGGGAAAGCTGCTGGATACGCTCCTGTTTCAAAAACCGATTAATACCGGTGATTTGTGCCAGTATGCGGCAGATCGCTATGGGTTGCACACAGGCACTCGCTGCCCTTGATAAGAGGGCACCCCCGAACAGCAGCAGGACTGGTTACTCGCGCATTGGGCGAAACAAAAATTCTCGCTTGCGCTTGAATTAGAGTGGCAGAAAACGCTCAATCTCTCGACGGAATATCCTACGTTTGAGGACGTACGGAAGTTCATCGAGATGCACTCCCTTAACACAGCTCTCCATGGACGCGAAGCGTCGCCAGAGGGCTCGCTCTTGCGCCTGCCACAGAAAAAGCGTACGTAGCCGAAGCTCGACTCGGGAAACGGGGGTACCGCGTCGAAGTTTACGTACGTAGCCATAACGTTGTCCAAGACCACGTCTGGGCGGAAACGCGCCACGGGAAAAGGGTCATGACAACGGGGCAAAGGTGGAGCAGCGTCAACAAAACCGTGCGGATTCTGTACAGGACCGCACAGAGTTAGCTGAAAATGCGAGAACTGTGTGGCTGACTGCAAAAATGCGCAGCCAATACATAAGAAACCGTCACTGGTGCGTACAATGTTTGAGCACCGTCATACGGTAACGAAGTGCAAAAGCTCCACGGCCTGTCCGGAGTGCAGCGGGAGGCACCATCCCCTACTGCATTTCGAAATATCCCGGGAACCTCCTCAAAATCAGCCTTTAGCGGAAAACGCGTACGGCGACAAAGAGGACAGAGGCTCAAAAGCCTCACCCCGGCGGCCTGCGAAATCCAGGTCGAAACGCAAAAACTCGCCGAGTGCGGATAAGACACACGCCTCGATGTAAAGCTGTACGAAGTTCGATTTACAGCCGCGCGGAAGGCAAGAACGCGAGTGCGAGTTCGGTACAAGATACTGAAGCGAATCCTTTACCGATCAGAATTTCAATTTCGATCAACACGATTCTAGACGCCCAAAATTATTCGGCTGGGATTCCGTCGAATATTACAAAAGAATAACTTCATAAAGATCTGTTTTCGGATGGGTGAAATCCAACCCGATATATACAGCGGGCGAAAACTCGGGAAAGTGTGCCGTTATCAAATCACGGTTTAAAGTGATTACGAAGCTCAGAAGGAAACCGAGGAGATTCCCTCGACACTCTGTGTGAAACAAAGGTGGAGGTATGATCCATTCTCCCGGAAAAAACCGTCGCGCGATCTGCGACGGGGTAATTTTATATTCCGGCTGCCTCTTAATTACCGAGACGGAAGAAAAACGCTGGAAAATTTTCCATGACGTGTTTTTCCGGTCTCATACGGCTACGGAGGAAGCTGGATGTGTACAAAAATTCGGGAGAGGAAAATCACCAGTTTCTCGCGGAATATGAGTCCCACTGGGTCAGGTGATTCGTATCGAGCCCATTGCCCAATTATGACTCGAAATTCACACTTTGGTTCAGTAAGGACACACACCCCCCCAAAAAGCCGCTTTTTTGGGGCTGGACATCCTCCGGGTACCGGCCCACGTTCCTTGGGACGTCAAGGCGTTGCAAAGTAAAATTCCCGGAGGTCCGCTTCCGACTGGAAGTGGACAAGGGGCGGAAGCCTCATATCGTGCGTTTACCGCGCGGCCGTAAACGCCGTCCGTATCCTCCAGGGGTGAAAGCCCCAGAGGAAGGCGAGGTCGCAATCGGGAGGTGAAGGAGACCGCCGGGCCGAGAAGAAAGGCAGACGTTCACGCGACGGCAAAGGGGACAACGGCCAGCCGGGCGAACCACCGGCCAGCCGAACCAGAGTGGATGCGACGGCACTGCACGAGGTGGTCATCCTGCCAGCCTCCAGATATTCCAGGGCAGACGGGCCCTCGCACGACGTGAATGTAAGTACCTTAATTTTCCATAATTAAGTGTATGTCGACCTTCTCTAAAAAGATCGATCAAACGTGAACGCGAATTACCGCTCCTCCACGGATTATTACACGGACCGTGCAAGTGAGCGGTATATTTAAATATCGAATTAATTCGAAGCATATAAAGAATAGTAGAATATTCGCGATCACCCGGTATTGTTTTCTGCGTATGTAACCGACTCGAGACTGTTCGACTCTCATTGTCCGCTACGCGAAAGACAAGACGAGTTATAAAAACTATCACATACGGATTTCTTCCCAAACATCACGCGATCGAGCGAAACTACATGTGATTTCGAGCTAACGTTTCGGCGCGTGTATAAAGAGAAGGTACGACAATAATAAGTTGGACAAGGAACGAATTCAAATTCGTCTACAGCATAACCGCTTAGTCAGGAGATTCTCCCTCGAATTTGACTAGCCGTGCTGAGTCGTCATACTTAACTTGGAACCGGCAACGGTGAGCAGATGGGCATACGATCCCGCTCCCCGTAATTTCCAAGACGTTCGAATAGTTTCGAGTCACTCAGACTTTCGACGAAATTATGTAAACGTGGGTTGGTAGTGCTGTACTATAACGGATTGGTAATCCATGCTGTACCGTCAATACTTCCGCAAAACCAGTTTACTATTTATAATCATAGAGTCGTAAACTTGGACAGGAATTTCAAATTCGGAACGGATTGTAAAACAATACTATACCGTTAAATTACACAACACGTTTACTTTTTTAAAGACTTGTAAACGTGGACAGGAAGTTAAAATACGTAACTGATTGTAAAACAATCCTATACCGTGAACTTCCACAACCCGTTTACTACTTAAAAAGAGCCGTAAGCATGTGAACAACAAGTTCAATACGGAACGGATTGGAAAACAATCCTATACCGTGAATAATAAAGTTTAAGCACGGAACGGATTGGAAAGCAATCCCTGCTACCGTGAACTTGCACAGGACGTTCAATACGGAACGGGTTGAAAAACAACCCCATCCCAATGAAGACCTCCCGCGGGACGTTCCAATACAAGGAACGGGTTGGCAAAATAAACCCATACCGTGTGAACTTCCGTAAGCCGTTTTACCAATTAAACCAGATTAGGTCGGAATATGACCTGATCCAAAGACTAATAAAGATCTCGCAGGTTATAATCCGAGATTTCGGGAATTCTGAACAGTGGGTACGATCCACCTCAGCCTGAATGCAGACGCGTATCGCTGTAATCAGAGGTCGTGTCCGAAGTATTCAGCAGTGGCTACGACCCACCTTGGTCTGAAAAATAAAAAGTAAAAGAAAACACGTATCGCTGCAATCAGAGGTCGTGTTTGAGGTATCGAGGTTGACTCTCGTACCTCTCTTGTATATCAAACCGGTTCCGGAACCCTGAATCCAGGTGTGCCAAATACCCTGGGTGGATTTACCACCTTCTAAGTCGAAGTGTGGGACAACTTTCACTCCCAGCTTACGACGAATCGCAGAATACCTCCAAAGATCGCCAGTCTAGTACGGTCACTGGGCGTAGGACGTTAATTCATTAAGCTACATTGGTGTCAGGCCCAGTCGTGCAAGTCGACCCAAGGGCGCCCGTTGGCACACCACCATCACACCGTGCCCGTACGCACGCAAGCCAGGTGGTAAAAAGGGCCGAGGAGCAGGTACGAGGTTGCAGCCTTACCCTGAAAGCTCCACCCGTTACCCTCTCCTACGATAGTCGAAACCTGCAGTCAGGAAAGAAACGAGGTTGAATCTCGTCCTTCCAAAACTGCAATCAGCTGTTTCCCGGTTTAAAGGGAACGCACACAAACATATACAGTCCACTAGCTTGCGCTGCGTAACGCGGCGGCTGAGTTTCCCCGCTCCTGAGTGCGACAGAAGCACAATCAGGAGCGCGTGGTAATGCTGAGACGGAGAGAGTGACAAACGTTACCAAATATATTTACATCTCGTTCCGTCTCTTTTGTTTCAGAACAGCGTGACGCGGCACACGCCAGACGCCAGTCAGACAGGCGAGGTTTTTGTCGCGTATAATCCCTGGTGTCAAGACAGGCTGTTCTGCATTTAAAGGTCCACAATAAACGACGTCGTCCGAACTCTTTCGACGACGTGAGCGTATATATAACGTGTGACAATTACTTTTCCATCCCCCTATTCCCTCGTGATCCGGACCCCGTTAGACGAGGTTCTCAAATCAGTGTTTGAGCCCTCCACATTCTAACACTATTCATTTATTTTAGTACACTTATCTTAGTTTATTTCAGTCTATTTTGATTTTAGTTTATCTTTTATTTTATTTTATTTTATTCTATTCATCTAATATTATTAAATTATTTTCTCAATTGTTATGTATCCCTTATCACCCTATTTGGTTTGCTTAGGATATACCCAGAGAATGTTTCAAGCTTGGACATTGTCTGTACTCACCCTGCAGACAGATAATGATAATAATACTATGTATTTCACTTCAGTTTTATTCTACATTATTTATTTCATTTATCAAGTACCAATCACTTTGCATATTCCCTCTTGTCCTTGGTCGGTATCTGTATGACATGCTTTATATTTTTATTTTACTTAACTTATTTTATTTTAGTTTATTCATAAGTTATATAATTAATAATCACACTACACAACCTAAGTACCTGTTACTGCCCTGTTTTTCTCCAAAATATGGCTTCCCCATGAAAACCTTCTAAGAACGGACTTTCTTTTCTTCTTTCTTCTTTCTTACAAATGTTCATAGTATGCACCCAGGTAGTTTCTTTCCCTGCATAAGTCTGGATTTTCTAACCCAAATTCTGACAGATGTAAAGTAAATTAGGTAATGAAGTAACATAATTAAATCGAAATTAAAGGGATAAAATAATGATAAAACAGTAAAATCACACAACAGGATGTAACAGGAAAAGATAGTAGTAGTAGTAGTAATAGTATCTGCAATCGGCCGTATATAAATGTAACAAATACACTACGATGCAATACAAGTCACAGTTATTTTGATTATTTTCTCTCATTATGATTCAGATGGATTCTTTACCGTTATACAGTTAACTGATATGGAAACGCTTTCGTCTTTCTCACTAATAAAATATTATATAATATAATAATAGCATATACTCTACACTCCATATTTTTACAGTTATACCCTACAGCTTAGGGGTTTTTCTACATTGACATGTTGTTTAAAGATTGCACAATGCCGAGCGATTAGCCTCGGCCGCAATTACCGTTAATTCTGTTAACGTACAATAACCAAGAGATTATCTCTAATTGGATTTGTATAGCGAACGGTGATTGAAAAACGCGTTTATTACCGAGTTTTCTGGCATCGGTAACGGCTAATTACCTTTCGATTCGAGAGTGCTACCGGTGTTAGTCACTTCAGTACCTTTAGATAGTAGTGAGCCAATAAGGTGAAAAGGATAGACTGCCTAAATTCAGACAGCTGCCACGGAACGACCAGTAAGAGTACCGCGGCGACGTCTTCAACTGTCAATCCATATCGATGCCACAAGCGACTTCTGACCGAGACGCATCGGCTCCCCGATCATATTTCGATCAGAAGTTAATCGCGATTTAAGAGGAAGATCCTCATTGCGAGAAAGCCATAAGGACTGCAACATAAAAGAAATTCTGCTTAGCGAGCCTTGCTCGAAAAGGTCGGAAATTTATTCCCACCTTGCTTGGATAACACGATTCGCATCTCGATTCGTGCAGAATTCACCTGCTTCTCGTTAATTAAATCTCGATCGGGGTTAAGTCCCCATTAAATTTTACTGCATATTTTTGGAGGGCTCGAGAATACGCCAATAGATTGTTCGACCCTCCTGTGCAGGCCCAAGGTCGATTCCAACATTATACACGTTGAATCATGAGAAGTCGGCGATACCGCCCCATACTTCTGTGCGATTTACGCCCTTCGGCTTAGGAGACACCAAAAGGGAGGCACCTACGTGGTGTACCTCCTGGTAGACTCACTGGAGTCAAGTCCACGTCCATTTTGGACGTGTGATTTTCGGTCTTTCGCCTCCTTGCTTCTGAGATCCCGCCGGTGCTTAACGTTTAGAGAGGAGCACCAGTGCCGGAGAAGTAACTGAGTCGTGGAGTCAGGAAAACCCCCGCGTAGTTCAAAATACTGCCAGCGTATCACGTCGAGTAGTGTATTCGTGCAGTGAACAGCGTGTTGTCCGGGCTTCGCAGTGTAACTCTCGGCCAAACAAGTCATCCTGTTGGAACGTGTTAAGAGAAGCCGCAGATTGACGCCGGTCGTGCGGTGCACTGCGGAGTGCGACTCGACGCGCACGGAGCTCAGTGTGTGCATATTCGCGGGAACGGTGCATTAGGAGCCTTACAACCCCCTCTTGCATCAACGTCCACTGGGCAATCGACCACTGAATCGGCGAGGAAAAGAAGTTTAATTCTTTTCCTAGCCAAAATACAGTCCACTTATATTTCGTAATTTACGAAAGTTTACATTTCTCCGCTCCGATACGTTCGAATCCCGAACCAAGGAGCGCGAGGCGCAAACGAAGCGCGACAGAAGATACGTATAACGTGTACGTGTGTCTAACACATAGTCGTGTTTTTCTGTTCTTAGGAATCCTGGCCTGCCTCAATCTTGGGAGTTCGGCGACCGAGCGGAGCCAGACACGAGGCCACATTAATATAATTCTTTGGACAGTCTCGTTACTTTTTATTTTAATTACAATTGTTCATTTGGTTTTCTGTGTTTCTTTATTTGTCTATTTTATAATAAAAGGTCGGTCTTTAAGACCGACGAAAAGAAAACCATTTTTGTCCGACTCACTTCCCCTATAATACTCCCACACCTCTATCCGGACTCACACGTTAAAAGTATATATTCAATACTTTTTAACACATGTACTTGTCACTAAAGATATGGGCTATGACACCAAAGATACGTGATAAGCTAAAACATTACTCTACAGTCTAGTCTAGTTTAGTTTATCTTATTTTATTTTATTTTATATTTCTTCTAGTCTTTCTTATTTTCATTTTATTCGTACTTTATTTTATTTTATATTTCTTCTAGTCTTTCTTATTTTCATTTTATTCGTAATTTATTTTATTTCATATATTTTACTATACATGTTACTCTACTCTTATTCTATTATTATTTTTATATTTTCTATCTAAGTAAATCTGATACTATAACAAAACTGGTAGTACCAACCACTTTCAATTATTTTGATTTTTATGTTAACATATTATTTTTATATACGCGACTTTTCCCTAATATGGGTGCTTTGCTACTTTGGAGGCCCGTTTCTACTTTCTTTTATTGTTAACTTTATATTTTACATCGTTTTTATTCCTATTTTATTTTATTTTATTTTATTTTATTTTATTTTATTTAACTTATTAATAGCATATAACACAACAAGTAAATAGTATAAATATATGGGACGCTGTTTGGACCTAAAGTGCATTGTTAGGCGAGTAACATGCACCCATACACATACCGGTGTCCGGAGTTGGGACTGGGGTACGGGGGTATGAGGACAAGGGGGCCCTTCGGTATCGGGGGTTCTACGGGACCAGACGGAGGGAATATTATCGATGGTTAATACTGACCACGGTAATACGAGGCGAAAGGTAGAGCACGTGGGGTACGTGACCTTATATATTATTACGTTTCCGGTTTGGCATAAGCAGAGAGCTTTAATATACAACCAGAACTCAAACAAGCATCAACAGAAAACAACAATAAATGTTGCAGCAAAGAAAACTCGGCACTCCAGAATACGTCAGTTCACGATCGCGTTCCTTCTCCGAATCTTCGCTTGACAGGTCGATCGATTCGATCGTCTCCTCCCCGCCGTCGCGTTTGTCTCACTCGCCTGGCTACCAGTGAGTATGGATCTCTCCATGGGGTGCTGGCAACGCACTTCCCCTCTCGAGAAGCGATCGTCCCGATCGCTGCAGCTCCTCCGTCGGTCGCTGCATGCCCAGAAGTACGGAAGAGAGTGGAAGGACGCTGCGTAGCCTCTTCCGACTGTCGCCTCGACATTCGCCTTCACATAAGGAAAACCACCCAAAAACCCTGGAGCAAGGCGTGGGTACGTGGTTCCCCGAAAATTCTCCTCGTCCCAGCCCTTCTCTTGCGCCTTCGGGCTTGCGCTCTTCTTGCTTGTAAAGAGGTCCCGTCTTCCTTCGGCGATACGTTCTCTTCCTGGAACGAGACGGGCCGGGGAAAATCCAGTCATCTTTCATGTTCATGTTCCTAAAGTACAAACTCAAGAACGTTAACTCAAGTCAACCTCCTACTTGGGGTCTTGAGCTTCCGAGATTGTCCTCTTCATTCCTCCTGGAAGCGTCCTTCGTACTTCGCCAGGCGACGTATATGGACCACCACGGCACTTCTTCCCGGGGTGACCGTTGAATCCTATAGACGACGTCGTTGATCCTCTGTCCGTTACGGTGTACGGCCCTTCCCAATCCGCTTGAAGCTTCCGGGCACTTCCATTTAACTCTCCGTGGTTGGAACAACCACACTCGTTCCCCGGCTGGAACTCCACTGCATGGACGTGACGCTGTCGTACCAGGATTTCATCTTGGAACTATAGACATCCAAACGACGTCGAACAAATTCATTGGATCCTCTTCATTTCCCCCGGACCCACTCAGAGTATCTTTGCTCAACGTCCGCGTCTTCCTCCACTTCTGGGGGCAACCCCTCCACAATTGCTGGGGTAGACAGAGTTCCTGGCCATACAAGTCATCGCTGGCGTCAATTGGGCCCAGCCTCATGTCGTGCCGATCTATAAGCGGGGAGGAACATAGAGATCCACTCATCTAGTCCCGTTGGTGCTCCGAAACAAACATCGCTAGATATTGGAGTAGCGTCCTATTCAAGCGTTCCACCAGACCGTCGGATTGAGGATGCAGGGAGTAGTTCGCGTCTTCCTGTTTTAACTGGCACAGCAGGTTAACGAACACGGAGGATTCGAGGTTTCCTTCCCTGGTCCGGCATGCCTTTCCAAGGGCACACCATGGCGACATACTACGTTGTGTAAAAGAGCTCTTGCCCACTGCGACAGCTCGCTGGTCTGGCATCATGATTGCTTCCGCCCACCGGTGGTAATTAGTCCGCCACGACCAGCATAAACCTGTTTTCCGGCCTGAGGCGCCAGGAGCGGACCCTGGTCCAGGGCAAGCCTCTCGGGGCGAATACACGTTGTATGCGCAGGTTCCCAGCTCCCTATGACGGAGCCCCTTCTTCGCCACACGGGTGTCACACCGCCGGCACCACTCTTGAACGTCCTGTCGACATGTAGTGAAAGGCTGTTGGCGGATTCTTGCCAAGATCTTGTTCACTCCGAAGTGTCCCTTTGCCGGCGCATCGTGCAACTCCTTCAGTACTCCTGCAAATCCTTTCACGCAGCACCACCAAAAAGCCACGAGGTTGTCGTACCATCGTGGGACTCCCATTTCCTGAAAATAAGCCTTCAAAAACCTCCAACGAATCCCAGATCGACCAGTAATATTTCAACTGTGGAGAGAACCGTGCTTATCCTGCCAGCCAGAGCTTCTCCCCTTCCTTATTGCTTTTTAAGAAGGAATGACAGTCTCTTCATCTACTCCTCCTGGCTTTGCTTCCATTCACTCCTCCTTTCGTCATAAAATATCTTGTGAACCTTGTGCACCATTGCAGTACATCTCCTCCTCTGTGTCCTTTTTCTCCATTCGACACATTTCTTACAATCGTCAACGATGCAGGAGTCTTCTAGAAAGCCCATCAGCGTTCAGGTGAGCTCTTCCTTCCCGATGACAGATCTCAAAGTCGTACTCCTGAAGACGTTCAATCCAAGCATACCAACCTGCATAAGGGCTCTTGAAGGTCAGCAACCAGCGGAGCGCTGCATGATCAGTCCTAACGAGAAATCTCAGTCCATGGAGGTGGTGATGGAAATGCTCGATGGGCTTCACTACTGCTTGACGGTTTCTCTTCTAGTCACGCAGTAGTTCCTTTCGGCCTTCCCCAAGGACTTGGAGAAGTAAGCTACAACCCTCTCTCGACCTTCGTAACCACTGCGAAAGGACACCGCCTATGGCGAAGTCGGAAAACGTCCGTGTCCAGAATAAAATCCCTTCCTACCGGTGGGTAGGCCAGCGCAGGAGCCCCGGTGAGTCTCGCTCTTCAGCTCCTGAAAAACTTCTTGACATTTCCTCCGGTCCACATGTAAGTCGTTTAGGACTCGGTGAGGCGATGCAGAGGCTTGGCGATCCTGGAAGAAATCCTTCACAAATATCCTATAATAGGTGCAGAGACCCAGGAAACTTCTTAATTCCGTCTCGTTCTTCGGCTGAGGCCATTCCGAAATCGCGCCACAAGCCTTCTCCGGAGTTAATCAGCGACTCCGCTCTCGGTGACGATGTGTCCCAGGTACTTTACTTCCCGGCAGAAAAAGGAACACTTCTTGGGGCTCATCGGTAGTCCGGCTTGACGTGAACGCTAAAGGCCACTGTTCGGAGATCATCGAGGCTCCCTCGTTCGAAGTCATTCCCGCACATGATGAAGTCGTCCAGGAAAACAAGGCAAAACGTCCACGAGAGACCTCGAAGTACGTCATCAATCAAGCGATCGAAAGTGTAAGGGGGCGTTGCAAAACCCAAAGGGCATCACAACGAACTGCCAGAGTCCCGTTCCAACTGAAAAGGCCGTCTTCTCCCTGTCCTTTTCGTCCATGAAGATCTGCCGTATAGCCACTCTGTAAATCTACAGTTGAGAACCACGAAGACCCGGCGAGGGCGTCCGGGGGCCATCCTCAATACGGGGCAGAGAGTTTTGAGTCCTTCTTCGTGATCTCATTCAGGCGCCGGAAGTCAACGCAGAACCTCATGGTCCCATCCTTCAGCCTTGGCAAGGACGATCGGGAAGACCACGGGCTCCTCGACTCTTCAATAATGCCCTGCGCCAACATCTTCCTGGGTAGCTCCTCCGCCTCAGCTCGGACGGTGTAAAGGCAACCTCCGCGACGCCTGTTTGGTGGGGCGGTGTCCCCAGTGTCGACAGTGTGCTTCTTAGTCACCCAATTCCAGATCAGAATTAGATCCGTGGCAAAAACGTCCAGGAACTCACCGGAGTAAACCAGTGAATAGTTTTTCTGTCTTTCCGTCAAGCCCAACGAACAGCGTGTATACAACTCCTCCAAATGCTGCTGAGGTACGGCCGCTTCCATTTGAGCGTTTCCCTCACGTCCACTGCCCTCTCCACAGGCAGCAGGCTCATAAAAACGTGTCTCCGGCATGCCGGGAAGGCTCAGCACGTTTCAGGACAAGTCAATGCTGCAACGATGCTTCCTCCAGAACGCTGCTCCGGGATGCACTTTTCCACCATGTCGACAACGTAGAAGTCTTCCACGCTCGAGAGTCCTCCACGCTAACCTCTGGGCTCTTCTTGCCAAACACCCTCATTTTCTCTCCGGTGGTGGAAGGCATGTCATCAGAAAGCTTCGCTCGGGCGATATGCGTCGACGCACACAGCCCTTGATCCAAAAGGTTGATGGGAGAACCTGTATCTAGGATTATCTTGCAAGGTTTCCCACCGACTTTTCCACACACACGGAAATCTCGTTGGCTAGGTTTCATTGATGACCAGCCGCCTCCTGCATCGCCACACTCTTGACGACCAGGGAACTGCTCGCTTACAGACCAGCATTCCCCCTTACGCCGCTCTTCCCCGTTTCCCCGAGGGTGTTACAGCGGGGAGCTGGTCCTGCTTGGCCGCTCCTGGCTTTGGAGCGATCCCTGCGAAGGTGGCCCGTCTTGCCGCAGAGCCAGCACTTCAGGGCCCTCAGCGTGTCGTCCAATCGATCCCCAGATTCCTCGAGCATACGCTGCTTCATGAGACACTTCAAAAGCGTTGAAAGGTTTGTGCTTCCGTTTTCCGAGTAATGCTCCCGCAACTCTGCCCGCGGAATGCGACGTTGTCTCAACGACCATCGATCTCAAGAGCTCTGGTCACGGCGGCCCTAAGAGACGTGCAACCGCCGAGTCGCAGTTCCCGTTGCTGTGTCCAGAGCTCGACAATGCCGTGCGGGTTGAGACACGGCGGAAGCTTATCGTGAGTCTCCGCCGGACAGTCAGCGAAAGCTTGAACTGTGCCAATTGCTCCAATCTCGGTGGCTAGCGAGGAGATACTTTCTGTGTATTCGCTGCCTATGACCCTGGAAGAGTACGTAATTCAGGATTGGACAAATTTTTCACCCCGTGGCGGAGTTGGAGCGCTGAAGCCGTTCCGCAGAAACTCCACACATTGGGCAGCGGAGAGCGTTGTGAGGACGCTCCTCGCCGACCCTTCGAGGGCAGCGACCAAAGCCGTCCCTTTTTTTGATCGTTCCAGCAGAACGCGCGCCTCGATCGTCTCAAATTGCACCTTGTACTCCTCCCACGAATTTTTTCCCGTCAAACGTCAGCGGCTTCTGCAACGTATCCCAGACTGAAGACGCGCAGCTCCGGAACAGGGGCAGCGGCGACTTCGCGCTAACGGGTGCGGGGACACACATAGGAAAACACACTATTTACTAACAGGCACCATTCTCCCCGCCCCAGGAGTCCGCGCCGCTGCCGGGCCAGCGCGGACCGGTCTGTAACGAGGCGATTACGACCTGTATACGCTCCTCCATGTCCAAGCAAACGGCCCTCGAAGGCCGCCCGTGCCCGCCGGGTCGTGGCGTCCTTCTCCTTCCACCGGGCATATTGATCCCTACGCTGCTCCGCAACAGTTCAACGATGCTCAGTTGTAGGGTGGTGAATAGCTCCCGCAGAGACCCGACGCCCGTCGCTCCGGGAGAAGGCTCTCACGGGCCGCGGATGCGCCAGTGGGCATGCCACTACGAGCGGGCATCCCACTTCTGACACCACTATTGCGTTTCCCGGTTTGGCGCAAACAGAAACTTTGTATACAACAGAACTCCAAACAAGCATCAGCAAGAAAACAACAATAAATATTGCAGCAAAGAAAACTCGGCACTCGAATACGCATTCAGTTCACGATCGCGTTCGCTATCCGATGATCTGCCAACGACAGGTCGATCGATTCGGTCATCTCCTCCCCCGCCGTCGCTTGTCTCACTCGCGGCTACCAGTGAAGCCATGGATCTCTCCATAGGGTGCTCGCAACAGCCATATACATTGTGTCTTGTCCTGTTAGTGTTATCATTGCCTGCATGGTTATCTACAGCTTTTATGTGCGTGTCGTTCTTGTGGTGTTATACTGACAGGGCCATTTGGCTGAACAGGGCATGCAGGCCCAAGGGTGCTACCCCTTATACTGCAGAGCCCCTAGGGGATTATTGCGACACGTATTCAACCTGGCATGGGTTGGGGTGAGTGGTTATGTAGATGAAATTACACCCTACTATGGACTACTTGCCCGCTGGTAGAGATCTGTCGGAGGGGTCACCTGTGTGGCAGGTGGCTCCACTGGGAAGGAAGAGGTGTCGCTGCACTCCAGCTGCTGTCCAGGCAGCCACTGCCCCGGGAGCGAAGTAATGTGTTAAACAATGCCGCCCGTGTACAGTGCGGCGGAGGGGTTTTAGTCGGTAGGAATCCGACACTACCCCGGGCCTGGGCACTATCCCGGGGTGTCTTATGCAAGATTTCCCTCCGCCTTAAAAAAAAAAAAAAAAAAAAAAAAAGGACTGGGTTAGGTATGGGTTAG
>JASGYR010000139.1:0-125575 GCA_030068185.1 Colletes collaris | reverse complement strand
AGAAGGTCTCAAGGACCCTGCCTGCGTCACACCACGCAACGAGCCAGTTGATCGCACGCCAAACGTCTACTTTGGACGCGCGACCATTTCCTGCTGTGTGCCCCCCGGAGGTCCCACCGGGACAAGTCCGACATTCTGTCAAAAACCACCTGGAGTGCTACACCCTGCTCCCTGGGATCGAAGGACCAATCCCAAGGCAGGTGAGCTTCTATGCTGAAGTTTCCCCAATAGCAACCCGGACCCCAGCTGGGCTGTGTAACTAGTTCCAGCTCGTGGAGGGCGGCGTCCAGTTCCCCGGTCCCAGTCTCGGCGAGTGAATAATAACCCAGCATACCGTGATCCTTGCAGAATCCTGACGACCACGAAACCGCAGCCCACGGTTTCACTGTCATCACGTGACGCAGTCCGTTGATAGCCGCCGTCAAACACACGTCCGCACATCCCCGTGACGTCACCCACTCCAGCCTGGTAGGGAACTCCTGTAGGGTCTAGAAACGAGCATAAATCGGTTCGCCTGAACCGAGCTGGTCGTCCGAGACCACAGGTCCCCACAAAGCCTACACCTCCATTCAAACATCTCCAGACCGTATAAAAGTGCCGGTTCACCCTCCCCTCGTAGGTACTCCCGGTACACTGGTATACCCTTGACCCCGTCGGGTGTCCGAGGCTTTTTTTTTTTTTTTTTGTCGTTGGGAAAATCGTCGAACGACACCCACCCCACGCTTTAGGGACAGGCGGGAGGGGGGTGTGAGATTCCCCGCGCCCATTACTTTTATAACCGGCGCGGAATCTACCTACTCAAAAACCCCAAGGCGACCTCTTCCGCACGATTTGGGATGATGTCGGGAATCGCTCGAAGCATACTGCCGGTATCCTCTCCGTGCCCGCGCTTTGCGTTTTTCCACCCGCGGGGGGACAAACGGTTCCCTGGTAATCGCCCTGTCTCATAGCGGCAGGATTGAAAGCCACATCGTCCTGCCGCCATCTCGTCCCAAGCCGCGCGGGGTTCTAGTGGCGGCTGCGAGCCCCAATTTGCAACCGCCGCGACCCCGTTTCTACCAGTCGGAGGCCGGCAGCTCATGGCCGCACAAGGCCACCGAGGGTCCCCTCAGGGGCTGTGTCCGGCAATCGTCGGTCACAGTACGGGGCGTAGCGACCCCGAGGTACCTGAAGCTGATCACACCGTAAGCCTCCTGTTGGTCGTCACGACGACCCATTCACAATTCATTTTTGGTTTTGTGAATGATATGTGACGGCAGGAGGAAGTGAACCCTTGGCTTAACTGCCTGGGCAAAGGCAGTATATGACTCTATAAAATCGCCCTCCAATCTTAAGCCATGGTGTGCTATGGGATGGCATGATTAGCAGCAGGTGCCCAATCCTGAGTGACTACCCTCCGGGGCACCTGCCGAACCCCGGAGTATTAGGCTTACCCGGGTAAGGCGGCTCTGCCTGGTGTGGATCTTTACTTCCGACCCACGCGTCGGAATTATATGGATTCACACAAATTAAAACGGGGATGGGACGGGTTGTTTCGGTTGGGGAGGACGAAGACGCAGTGCTGGGGCTGGAGTGTCGGTGCTCGCGCCTCACTCAGCGCCTGGCCTGGGCTTCGTGGAAGGTGGAGGAGGACGACGAGACCGCGTCAGTCTCGACCTTCTCCTCCACGAGGAGCCGCCATAGGCTCCAAGAGGAAGCGGACGGGGCAGGCCGTCGACGGAGTGGACCGGGCGACATCAACCCGGTCGTGATGGGTGAAAGCTGCCCTGCGGCCGAGGTAACCGGAGAGATATCCGAGAGGATCTCCCCGTCCCCGAGGCGCGCCGAGAAGGCTGCCGCAGCCTGCTCTCTAAAGGGGCAGAAAAGGTGTTGCGGCCAAGGCCCTGCGAGAGGCTGCGCAAAATATGGGGGAGGCGGCGCAGGAGCTGAGAGAGGGCGAAATGCCTGGCTGCAGCTCCCGGTGGAGGAGGAGCCGGGGAGGGTGAGGGCAGAGGCATGCTGGAACAGCGCAGCCCTCCCTCCTATCCTCCCTCCTCCTCCACTTCCACCCACCACGACCCACGGTCGTGGAAAAAAAGCGGAGTGCGGCGGCGGTGTGTTGGTGGGGACCTTCCATCCGCACTCCGCCTGTGTAGAGCTCTTCATCCTCCCTGGGGGAGGACGAAACTTCTGAGGAGGATCGGGAACATGATGGATAGTAAGCTGGCCGCCTTCCGGGAGGAGCTCCTCCATAGAGGTGCGGTCAGTAACAAGATGGCGGTGCCTAACCGACCAAAGTCGGTTCAGGCGGGGAAGGCAAAGGTGGGGGGAGGGAAGGCTCCCCAGGGGGGTAGTGTACCCGCGGCCCCGGTGCGCGCGTCCTCTGCGGCACCATCCCAAGGGGGGGGGGGTGTCGTGGAGCGAGGTGGTAGGGCGGAAGGCGAAGAGGACGGCGTTGAAGGCCTCGCAGCCGCGACCTGCTACCTCGCCGCCCGCGGCCAAGGGAAAGGCCGCGAAGATGCGACCAGGGCGCCCCCCTAAAACGGCAGCAGTTACGCTGACCGTTCCTCAGGGGGGCGACCTGACACTGCGGGGCGATGTGCCTGCCAGGATAATATATCCCTGGAGGAGCTCGGCATCGTTCCTTCCGTGAGGGCGAAGAGGGCGTGACCGGGGGTCTCTGCAGGAGATCCCTGGTCCAGAGGGCGGCGTGAAGTTGGTGGGACCGACTTTGCCCAGAGGCTCCAGGAGCAGTTGGGCGAGTGGGGTGTCCGAGTCGCCCGGCTCACGAAGCGCACAGAGATGCGCATATGTGGGCTGGATGACTCGGTCACCGCGCAGAAGGTGTCCCGTGCTCCCAGCGAGGGCGGGTGATTGCCCCCGTGAGATGTGCGGATCGGAGAAAGTCGCAGGTCTGATTCCGGCCTGGGGTCGGTGTGGGCCTGGTGTCCCCTCTCCGCCGCCCGAAAGGTGGCGGAATCCGGTAGGGTATTGGTGGGGTGGGTTTCGGCACGAGTGGAGATACTCGCTCCGCGCCCACTCCAGTGTCACCGCTGCCTCGAGTTGGGGCACGTGAGGCAGTGGTGCACCTCGCCGATGGACCGCAGCGGTCAGCGTTACCGCTGTAAGGCGAATGACCACCGCGCGAGCTGTGCTCGGCGGCTCCCCCACCGACCGCTGCGTGCGGACATAGGGAGGCTGGCCGATCATAGGGTGGGGAGCAAAAGTGCTCTCCCTCCCGGAAGGGGAAGAAGAAGGGGCCCGCCCCGGTTCAGGCACTGCGGTCGCTGGCAGCGTCCACAATGGAGGTGGACGCAGCTACGGCATGGGACAGTCGGAGGGAGGCTGGGACGGCCGCAAATAACGGCGCCCTGCGCCCTCCTCCAGGCCAATCTGAACCACCGCCGCGCGGCACAGGACATGATGTCCCAAGTCCTCGCGGAGTGGGGTTGGTTTGGCGGTCGCCGCCGAGCCGTACCGCGTGCCAGATCACCCATTACTGGATGGGCGCCGCGGACGGTCGGTGACGACGGTATAGGGAGGTGGTGACGCCCCCGCTGCCTCCATTCCCTGGAGCGCGGCCGGGGTTTCGTCGCCGTGGACTGGGGGAGTCGCCGCAGTGGGTGCTGCCATCTCGCCCCCGCATGGCCTACGCCGCGTTCGAGCTGCACTTGGCTTTGAGGTCGCGGCATGCAGCAGCGCTGCGCGGCTCCGGCCGGTGCTGGTCCTGGGGAGAACGCCAAGTCGGTGACTTGGGATTTCAGAACGCCAATGTGCGCGGCGGATCCTGGGCGACTGGGCGGCGGGGCTCGACCTTCGGCTACCGAACCGGGGGTCGGAGCACGCGTGCGTGCGGCGATATGGGAGTCTCATCGTGGATGTTAATTCGCGACCCCCAACGCCGTGCGCATGGTGTCGGGTTTGCAGGTGAATATCCCAGGGGTGAGACACTCTACAATCACCGGTATATTCGGATGGAGTTCTCTGCCGCCGGGGCTGCATCCCGGCACCACCGTCCGGATGGCACCCCACTGCGCCGCTAGGCGCTTCGGGCGTCTGGACATGGACGCCCTGATGGCAGCCGCCCTCGCTGCACCTTTGGCCGCGCAGATGCCGGGCCGAGTTGCCAAGCATGGACGGGGAGGCTGCACGGCTCGGGGTACCAGTCGCAAACATTTATGACGTGCCGATGCCTGGGCCGGGCGAGCTTCTCCTGGCCGGGCGGTGTACTGGTGGTCGGCCGCGATCGCGGAACTGCGGGTCGCGAGTGTCCGCGCCCGGACGCCAGCATGCCCGCGCGCGCCGTCGTCTACGACCGGACGATGGCGTGGCGCGAGCGAGGGCATATGACCCAGGCGAGGCATACCGGATGGCGCGGGTTGCTCCGGCACGTCGCCATCAAACGTTCCAGGACCTGGGCATGGAAGGATCTCCCTCCAGACCCTCGATGACGATCCTTAAGGGCGCCTGCACAAGGGGGTGCTGAAGAAGCTCCGCCCGTGGCCCCCCCCCCCCCGTCACCGAGGGTCATGACCGCCGGTTGCTGGAGGACGTGGTCAATACTCTTTTCCCAATTCTGGTGAGGGGACCACGTCCTCCGGTGGAGGCGGCAAACCTCAGGAGTGGGCGGCCGAACTGGGGGGTCACCTTAGGGGGGAGCTAGCCGCGGCTATCAGACGGCCTTTCGGGGCGCGTAACACGGCCCCGGGTCCGGATGGTGTGCTCGGCCGGGTCGGTCTGGAACCAGGGCGTCCTTGGGGCCGACCTCAGGCGGTTGTTCTGACCGGGAAGCCTGAGGGACGGGCGATTCTCAGCCGGAAGGTGGTGAGGATGGTCCTCCTCCGGAAGGAGTGTCGGCTGGCAGAGTCTCCTCCGCACACCGGGCCTATTCGGTCTCCTCGACGAGGTGGGCAAGCTCTTCGAGCGGGTGATTGCCGCCTGCCTCGTCGAGCACTCCGTCGCGGGTGCCCCGGCCCAGCTGACTGCCAGTACGGTTTCGGGAGGGTCGATCGACCATCGACGCGATAGGTCGTGTCAGGCCCCTCTCGGAGACGGCCGTCTCCCTGGGAGGGGTGGCTTTGGCAATATCCCTGGATATTGCCAACGCCTTGAACACCCTGCCCTGGGAGTAGATAAGGCGAGGCTCGAATATCATGGGGCCCCCCCTTGACTCGGGGCGTTAATCGGGTATTATCTACGCGGCAGGTGGATCGAGTATCCGAGCCGGGCGGTACTATGCGGAGGGAGGTGTACCGCGGGGTTCCGCAGGGGTCACGCCTCGGGCCACTCCTGTGGGACATCGCGTACGATGCAGTGTTGCGGGTTGATTCCTCCCCGACGGCGTCAGCGCCGTGTGTTATGCAGATGACACACAGGTGCTGGCCGTCGGGGCGCACTGGGGAGGGCCAAGCGTTGCTTGGCGGAGAGGCGCAACGCGTCGTCGAGCAGGATCAGAGGGATGGTGATGGCGGTGGCGGTCCATAAGACTGAGGTGATAGCGTTCCATTCACTCCCGGCAGGATACGCCGCTACCACTCTGATCCGCGTGGGTGAGGCTAATATCGAGGTGAAGCCCCAGATGAGGTATCTCGGGCTGATACTCGATAGCCACTGGCGCTTCGAGTGAGCATTTCCGCTGTCTGGCCCCGGCTGGAGAGGATGGTCGGGGCTTTGGGCCGGATTCTGCCCAACCTGGGGCCCGGCGGGCCGAGTTCGCCGCCTCTATGTGGCAATGGTTCAGCCGGTGGTCGGCATGCGGGCCCCCTGTCTGGGCGGACGACCTGGCAGGCTCCCGGCGCGGTGGCATGACTATGCTGCGTCGGGTGCAGAGGTGGATGGTTTCTAAGGGTCGTCCGCGGGTACCGGACCTTGTCATACATGAGGCGGCGACGGTTCTTGCGGGGATGCCGCCTATGGATCTTCCCTCGCGCGGTCGCACGCGACGATGTGACGTCACCGCGTCGACCGTCGCGCGGGGGTGGGGGCGGTCCCGGGTGTGCATGAACCTGCTTGGGGCGAGTTGAAGCGCCAGGCCCGGCAGTCCGTGGTGCACGCGTGGCAAGAGCGGTTGGCTCTGCCTACCGCGGGGCACCGGACCGTCGGGGCTGTTCGGAAACCCCGGCATGAGTGGCTGGACAGGAGGCCATGGAAGCCTTCACTTACAGGATGGCACAGGTGTTCTCGGGGCATGGTAGCTTCGGGAGATACCTGTGCCGGATAGGAAGGAGCCGACGGCGCGTTGTCGCTAATGTGACGCTGAGCAGGACACGGGTGGAACATACCTTCAGGAGGCATGCGCTGCATGGGAGGGTGAGCGCCGTGTCCTGATCGGTGTCATCGGAGCGGAAGTCTCGCTGTCGGGCATGGTGCGCGCCATGCCCGGCAGCGAGAAGAAGTGGAGGTCCGTGGCCCTCCTTCTGCGAAATCGTAATGTTGCAGAAGGAGACCGCGGGAAGGAAGCGCGAGCGTCAGCGGCGCGCTGAGGCTCGCGCTCGTTTGGTGGCGAGAGAGCGTCGCCTGGGCGTCAGGCGTCGCGGGCGGAACCCTCGGCGTGGCGCATGACCCAGGCTGGGAGGGGGGTCCTGATAGGGGCCCCCTCCCACCAGGCGGCGCAGGGTCGGCCCGGATGGGGAGGCAGTGCCTTCTGTCCGGGTCCGGCGCACGGAGCGGCACCCTCGGTGGTCTGCGCGGCCTCGGCTGCCGGTCGCCGAGGGGTAGAAACGGGGTCGCGGACGGTAGCGAGTTGGGGCTCGCACCCGCCACTAGACGTGGTCCCGGGACGGATGGCGGCAGGACGAAGTGGCCTCGCCCTACCGCCATGAGGCAAGGTGATTACCGGGGGGACCGTTTGTCCCCCCGTGGGTGGGCGCAAAGCGCAGTCACGGAGAGGATACCGGAAGTATGCTTCGAGCGATTCCCGGTATCCTCCCAAATCGTGCAGAAGGGTCACCGTGGGGTTTTTAGTGGTGCAGGTCCTGCGCCCGTCATAATGGGCGCGGGTAAGCCCACACAGCCCTCCCGCCTCTCCCCAAAGATGTGGGAGGGAGTCTTTCGAAGATTTTCCCCACGAAAAAAAAAAAAAAAAAAAAAAATCCTTGACCGCCTAGATCAGAACCTCAGAAAGTTCTGGGAGCTTGAGGATATTCCAGTCTCGACCCTGTTAACACCGGATGAGAAACATTGTCAAACTCATTTTCGAAAAACACATTCGCGAAACATCACGGGTCAGTACATAGTCCGATTGCCATTTACTTGCGAGCCTCCAATTCCGTTAGGCGAATCCCGGCCCGGAGCCTTAAGCAGCCTCCGCGCTTTAGAGAATCGTTTTCACCTGAAACTATACTCTCCAGACCGAATATCGTGTGCGTTCTTCAAGGAATATCAACTTCTTGGGTATATGAGAAAAGTCGAATCTCTTCAACAACCGAGTAAATCAAGTTTATTACATCCCTCATCACGCCGTATTCTATTAAACCAGTAAAACAACACGTCTTCGTGTCGTGTCTAATGCTCTCCAGGAGGACTTCCAATGGTCTGTCACTCAATGACCACTTCGTATAGTGGTCCCAAATTACAGCAAGACCTAAGGTCACCTCTTTTGCGATGGCGCCACCCCAGTCTGCATATTCCGCCGACATAGCAAAAATCGTAATAGACAAATCCAGGTCGGGATGACCACGATGTAAATTTCCAACGAATTTCTATGGCGTGAATCTCCATCAGATCCTGTCGAAGAATATCAACTCCTTACCGTAACCTATGGCACAACTCCAGCACCTTATTTGGCCCTTCGTGTCCTCAAACAGCTGATCGAGGACGAGGGATCAAAGTACCCTCATGCAGTTCCAGTCCTAAACGATCAGGTGTACGTTGACGACTTTCTTTTCGGAAGTGACAGCATAGCTTTGCTCCTCCAAATTCGAAACCAAACGACGGCCCTGTTAGCTCTGCTGTGCCTTTCTTTGAGGAAATGGGGCAAGTAACCACTCCGAACTCCTTTCTGATATCGATCCTTCTGGAGCACGGCCTTGCGTTAGGCAAATCCCTGAACGACTTAAAGCACGTCCGTCCTCGGTTTGATTTGGAATCCTGGTCAATTAATTTCAATTCCTAAGTTCAAGTCGAACCTGTCGCAAACAGCCATCTGACCAAACGTAATGATCCTTTCATCAGTAGCCAAAATTTTTGACCCCCTGGGATGGATCACCCCTTTCGTAATTTCCGGAAAGATTCTTATTCAAAGACTATGGTCGTTGTAGTCCGATTGGGATGATTATGTCCTTACAAGAAATCCAAAACCGAATGGCAAAATTTCTTTGTCGCCAGTTATCGGAGCTGAAACACTTGTCAATCCTTAATGAAAATTGTCGACGAGTATCCAGACCAATCAAAGCCTCCATGGCTTTGCTGACGCATCAACAGCAGTACATGCTGCCGCTGTTTATGTACGTAATACCTTCAAGACACTCCGTCTATGTCAGGCTCGCCATGGCCAAATCTCGTGTGGCCCTAGAAAAACAGTTAGCGTTCCTCGCTTAGAGTTATGCGCTGCACTTCTGCTCGCACGCCTGTTAAAGTTTGTCCAAACCGTACTGAAATGTCAGGTGGAATGCCACCGTTGGACAGATTCGAGTATAACGCCTACCTGGGTGAACTAATCAACATCACGTTGGAAAACGTTCATAGCAAACCGGGTCGCTGGCATCCAAACTCTGATTCCAACCGCACACCGACATCACGTTCCAACAGAAGACAATCCCGCTGGATCAGCGCTTCGCGTGGAATACCGTTAACAAAATGAATTCCTCATCCATTATGGTGGTCAGGGCCTTGCTGGCTGCGTGAAACTTCCAAATCCTGGCCGAAATCAGATTAAGATAATCCACAAGATGCCTCACTCGAGGAAACCACGTACGAAATCCCTAGCATGCCAACAACAGTAAATTACATGGGAATTCTGAGACTCGGTATTCGTCCTGGCCGAAATTGCTTCGGATAACTGCATACTTAAAACGTTTCGTACTGAAACCTGTAAGAAAATTTAAGGCGTGAACTTATTTCAGAATGGAGCCTCTGAGGTACAACGCGGTCCTAGTGCTGCACCCTGATGAGATTAGTCAATCAGAACTGTTCTGCTTGAAAAAGATCCCAGAGCGATGGCTTTCAACCCGAGTTAGAGTGTTTGTAGGAATCTCGAGACGGGTCTCCAAATCAAGCTCTCTGATCTCTCTAAACCTGCACATTGACGCAAATGGGCTAATACGCTAAAGGGCGACTTAGAGAACTCCCATCTTTCTGAAAAGGCAAAAACCCAATCATCATCAAAACACACCCACTCCTAAATCCTTTGAATTAACCATACTCACTGAACCTTGTTGCATGCCGGTCCTCACCCTCCTTCTCGCTCACCTCCGAAGTGAACATTTTGATTCTCAGAGCGAGAACGACAAACCGGGCAGTCCTGTACCAGTGCGCAGAGTGCGCATGCGAAAGGGCTACCTCACCTCATGAGCTCATGGGAGATTTACCCGCACCCCGCGTAACCAGAGTCGAGTGTCCGTTCGTGCCACAAACCGGCGTGGATTTATGTGGGTCCGGTTCTCATCCGAACTGCTCCAAGTGCGGACACAAATCATCGAAGGCATACATCGGCGGCCTCGTGGCGTCTGACAATAAAAGTAATCCACCCCGAGTTGCGGGCAGCAATTACAGTTCCGCAGCATTCATAGCAGCCTATCATAGATTTGTGTCCCGGACGTGGTCTTCCAACCAAACTTTACTCCGACAACGGCACAACATTCCAAGGCGCCAATCGCGAACTAGCCTCGGCTCTCCATTCGGCAACAAAAGGACTCCAATCTCAGAAACGCACCGGCCTCCTCCGGAGTCGCATGGAGGTTCCTGCCCCCAAATGCACCTCATTACTGGGGCCTATGGGAAGCAGCCGTGAAAAGTACCAAGCACCACCTTAAACGCGTAATAAAGTCCCAAGATAATTTTTACCTTTGAAGAGATGACAACGATGTTAAAGGGTTGAAGTACGTCTCCGCTCAAGACCCTCGGAGCATCGTCGGACTGTTTAGATAGTGATTTTTCCGTACCAACACTGGTGGTCACTTCTTAACTGGCACCTCCTCTCATATAAAAACCCGGAACCGAGCGTACTAGAAATTAAAGAAAATCGCCTGTCGCGTTGGCAGCCCCCGCAAAACCAACCGAAACCTCTTTCGAAAGCCTGGCAGAATGATTACCTTCATACTTCTCCATCAACGCCCAAAATGGCGAACCATCCTGGAAACCTGTTTGTCGGTCAACTCGTCCTAATCCGCAATCCGAATCAACCACCCTGCAATTTATGGACGAATAATCGAGTGCCACCCCGGCGATGACGGATTAATTCCAGCAGGCACGGTCAAACCTCGCACAATCCAAATTTAAGCGGCTCCCTCTCCAAAATTCCCCCTTCTTCCCATTACAAATACATGCCAACGATCGCAAGCGCGTAATTAGTTTGTAACTCGCGTAGGTTATGTTCGACAGCGTGGTAACTATCGTTGTTTAAATAAAGCGTTAATTCGTTAATAAGAAAAGTCGGTTAAATTCTCGAGTGATGTATAGAAAAAAGCGTATTATTTCTTATAATGTGTATATCCTCAGTTTACGCGACATTCCAGAGCCTTTCTCTGCGGCGTAACAAGCTTCGGGAGCAATACCGTGTAGAAAAAATCCAAATTTACCTTCAATCATAGTCACGCGATCGGCCCAGTAACGGTTCCATGAGAACAGGTGTTATTACGCCGAAATAACAGAGAGGATACAAGATTAATATGAGACAGATAATCTCCCTCTTGCGAACGCGCACAAGAGTATTCGCCTCTACGATCACTTGCTATCTGGTTCTCGACGAGTTCTGGCTTCGTCCAACACGGCGATCACGATATACGCGCAATTAAATCCGTTTTAATTATATAGTTACACCTCATTAGAACCAAAACGGAACGAAATTAAGACTGTGGTAAATCTGGAAAGAATTAACCTAGTCGGATTTCTGGTAACACCTCACGGTTTCGTGAGTTTAGTGACTGTTGCAATAGATCCGTTCTGGAATCAAACGCAGCATTGAAACAATTTACAGTGAACAACCGGTGGCTGATCATAATCGTGTGTGCACTTCAATAGTGCCCGATTATCGCCACCGTTGCGTCAATTGTTTCAAACCATAAGCGTTGACTTCCCACATTAACAACCGGTGGCTGATAACAATCATCGTAAACACTTAAATAGTGCTTGATTGTCGCCACTGTTGTGTGGGAAGGTACGTACCGCTGTAATCAGCTGTCATAGTAACGAGAACCGAGAAAAACTTCTCCGTTTTCCTTGGAATTTTTGTGTGCTTCAAACACCTTGATAGGGGCCTTTGGCGCATAATTTAAGTGGGATCGTCGTTTCCATGATCGAAATATCAGTTTGAGTACCACCCCCATAGGGGCCCGTATTTGGCGTATTCCTGGGAAGTGCTCTCGGCTGAATTCGATTGGCTCGAACGTCGGTCACTCATCATCAGTGTGTGCTGACACTCGGTGTAGAGCGACGTTCAAAGTTCGCCGTGGTGTAAGCACCTTTAACCTTCGGACGCTTCTATGCAGTTAAGGGCTTGCATCACACCGGTCCTGTACGGACCAGGAAACGACGTTGAATCACGGAGTGGACAATTTTTGGAGCCTTACAACCTCCAACTGTTGTCACCTCCAGCCAAAATTCAAGCCAGCAGCAGTGGGAAGATCGAGGCTCAAATCTTGTCTTCCCCATCTGCTACTAAAAGTTTCCAGAACTGCAGTCGAACGTTTCTCGATCACACATTTAAGAATACAGTCCACTAAATACAGTTGTGTATCGTTGTGAAGTGAATCTCGCTCCTGTCTATCATAAACAGAGACAGGAGCGTGTGGATTGAAGCGAGTCAGACAACGCGACGAGCGTTGTCAAGTATTTACAGCCGAATTTCGGTCTTTTTTTGTAGCAGACGACCGAGACGAGAGCCGTAGTGGTCAGAGACCACGGCCAGGTTTTACGAGCCCGCCAACGGGCTCGGTTTTTCCTGGCGATTTTTAAAAAAATAAATTTCTTCATTTTTTGTTTTATTTGTCTTTGTTTTTTTTTATTAAATTTCAAACATTTTAAATAAATCTGACCAGTCGATTGACTAGGCGAAAGAAATTTACAGAAAATTGATCCACTTTCCCACACATTCCCACTCGCTCGTAAGTGGGACTCAACGTTAAATGGTGAGAGCGTTAACAACTCGCACCTATTTTAACAATCGTCATTAAATTAAGTTAATTTTAAATAGCATGTAAGTAGAATAAGGTCAATCATTACTCTTACGTATTTTGCGTCCTTTTGTTTCAATGTAAATGCCATCTTTTACCTAGTACCCACGTAATCACATCACTACACAACAATTGGTTACGCATTAATGAATGAATCCGGTCATTCATGGCTTCGCGGTTAACCTTCCGGGGAGTGTGTAGCGTTTAAGCATCGCGCCAATGTGTTGCGACCATCGCGCCACCTCGCGCCGGTTTTAGCTAATCGAGACCGCTAACGAGGTGCGCACGCTGTTTTGAACTTACTTACCGTTTAACAAATCAAACCGACCACACGTGCTTATAAATCAACCAAACAGTGATTTCTCAACGCCTTAAACCGAGTTTATTAAAAACCAGTGCATTGTGTTTACGTTATGTGTTTACTAAGGCAGTACTTTCTATTGTGAGTATTGTATAAAAATACAAAAGAATTGACGTTTTTGAGCTGTTCTCTTTCGAGCTCCGCCAATAATCCGATTTCTCCTCGAAGTGTCAACTCCTTTTTTTGGAAGAGATCCCAGCCTTTCCTATCTATCTTTCTTTTACCAAACCGAAACATAGGTATATACTAAGTTTCAGTCTTTCTAGTGTTAAATTGCATGAATTTTGTAAAAATAGTTAGAAGCTTTATTAAAATTTTTGCAAGATAAAAAGTTGATTGCCAAAAATCTTAATTGTCCACAGTGTTGAAACGTAATGAAATTAGATGTAATGAAATTATTTGTTGTAGAAAAACAATTGGTACATCTCTTGGTGCTTGCAAACTAAAGCGAACTTGTGATGTAAAATATGTGTAAAACGTGGAACGTGGTTTTCAAAAACAAAGCTTTCTTATGAAATGGTATTAAAATTAACTTACATGTTAGTCCATAATTTTGACTAATATCAGATTGTAATGAGAATTACAATTGAATAAAAATACTGTTTCTCAATGGAATTATTTTGTAAAACAAGTTATGACTGATTGGCTACAACATTCATGTGAAGTATTTATGGACCAGGCAAAATAGATCAGGGGCTGTGTCCGGCAAGCGTCGGCCGCAGTACGGGGCGTAGCGAGAGGTACCTGAAGCTAATCACACCGTAAGCTCCTGTTGGTCGCGACGACCCATTCATAATTCCGGTTTTGTGAAACGTGACGGCAGGAGTTGGCTTAACCGCCTGGGCCAAGAGTATGGCGACTCTATAAAATCGCCCTCCAATCAAGCTATGGTGCGCGGCGATATGCATGTGGAGAAGGCCCAATCCCAAGCGACCACTGGGGCACCTGCCGAACCCGGAGTATTAGTTACGTAATTTTGCCCATTTATTTCCGACCTACGCGTGGGATTAAATGGACACAAATAAAACATGGGACGGGTTGTTTGGCAGGACGAAGACGGTGCTGGGGCTAGTGCGCTCGCGCCTCACCAGCGCCTGTTTTCAAAGGTGGAGGAGGACGACGAGAGCGTCAGTCTCGTCTCTCCACGAGGAGCCAAGATAGGCTCCAAGAGGAAGCGGACGGGCAGGCCGTCGACGGTGGGCCGATCCGGTTGTGATGTTGAGCTGCCAACGAGGCAACGAGATATCCGAGAGGATCTCCTCGTCCCTGAGGCGGGTCGAGACATTGCCGCAGCCTGCTCTGTACAGAAGCCGCTGCTAAGGCCTCCAGAGGCTGCGCAAAATATGGGGAGGCGGCGCAGGATTGAGCGGGCGAAATGCCGGCTAGCTCCAGGTGAAGGAGCGACGGGGAGGATGAGGGCAGAGGCGCTGGAACAGCGCAGCCCTCTCTATCCTCCCTCCTCCTCCACTCCACCACCACGACCACAGTCGTGGGGAGTGCGGCGGCGGTGTTGACCTTCCACCCGCACTCGCGCGCAGAGTCATTCTCCTCAGAGGACGAACGAGGAGGAAACATGATCGACGGCAAGCTTCCGGAGGAGCTTCACGGTCTAATGGTGCTGACCATCGGTTCGGACGAAGGCGAATGAAAGGCTCCACCCACCGTGGCCGTTCGGTGCCGCGGGCCGTTTGTGTACGCGGCCCCGGTTTGCGCGTCCTCCGCGGCACCATCCCAACTGAGAAACGGAAGGCGAAGAGGGCGGCGAAGAAGACCTCGAGCCGCGACCTGCTACCCGCCGCCCGCGGCCAAGGAAAGGCCGCGAAGGTGCGACCAGGGCTTTCCAAACGGCAGCAGACGCTGACCGTTCCTCGGGGCGACCTGACATGCGGGGGCGAAGCGCCAACAACATATCCCTGAGGAGCTCGGCATCGCTTCCGTGAGGGCGAAGACCGTGACCTCTCCTGCTGGAGATCCCTGGTCCAGAGGGCGGCGAGAATGGGACCGACTCGCCCAGAGGCCAGGAGCAGCTGGCGAGCTGTCCGTCGTCCGCTCACGCGCACAGAGATGCGCATATCGGGTACGACTCGGTCACCGCGCAGGAATCCTGTGCCCTAGCGAGGGCGGGTGATGCCGAAGACGTGCGGTCGGAGAAATGCAGGTCTCCTTCCGGCCTGGGGTCGGTGGCCTCTTTTCTCCGCGCCCGAAAGGTGGCGGAATCCAGGGTATTTTTCGGCGCGAGTGGAGATCTGCCGCGGCTCCAGTCACCGCTGCCTCGAGCTGCAGAGGCAGTGGTCCTGCCAGTGGAGCAGCGGTCGGTTACGCTGCGGGGCGAAACCACTGCGTGAGCTGGCTTCTCACGCCCGATGTGCGGACATGGGGAGGCCAGCCGATCACAGGGTGGGGAGCAGTGCTCCCGGAAGGGGAAGAAGGGGCCCACCACGGGTCGCACCACGGCTGGCAGCGTCTGGAGTGACGGTGCCACGGACGGACAGCCAGGAGGCTGGGACGGTTGTTAAATAACGGCGTCTCCTCCAGGCCATTCAACCACTGCCGCGCGGCACAGGACATGATGTCCCAAGTCCTCGCGGAGTGGGGGTTGGCCCGGCGGTCGCCGCCGACGCGTATGTGCCGGATCACCCACATTGCGGGCGACGCGGACGTGGTGGCGACAGTATAGAGGTAACGGTTCGCCGTTCTCCATTCTGGAGCGCGGTCGGGGTTCGTCTCCGTGGACTGGGGAGTCGCCGGTGGTGCTCGCCCCGCAGCGGTCACGCCGCGTTCGAGCTGTACTTGGCCGAGGTCGCGGCATGCGGTAGCTGCGCGGCCCGGCCGGTGCTAGTCCAGACTTTAACGCCAAGTCGGTGCTTGGGATAGACCACCGTTCGCGGCGGATCCTGGGCGACTGGGCGGCGGGGCTCGACCTTCGGTTACGAACGGGGTCGGAGCACAGTGCGTGCGGCGATATCGGATGTTGATCTGCGACCCCCAACGCCGTGCGCATGGTGTCGGGTTGGCAGGTGGCCCCGAAGGCAGAGACACTCTCCGATCACCGGTATATCCGGATGGAGGTCTCTGCCGCCGGGGCTGCGTCCCGGCACCGCTGGGCGCTTCGGCGCCTGGACAAGGACGCCCTGATGGCAGCTGCCCTCGCTGCAACTTGGCCGCAGGTGGCGGACGAGGCGCACGGGAGGAGGAGGCTGCCGTCGGGGTACTAGTCGCAACCATTTGCGACGCGTCGATGCCCCGGGTCGGGCGAGCTCGCCGGGCGGTGTACTGGTGGTCGGCCGCGATCGGAATTGCGGGTCGCGAGTGTCCGCGCCGACGCCAGTACGCTCGCGCGCGCCGTCGTCACGACCGGACGATGGCGTGGCGCGAGCGAGGGCAGATGACCTGTATGAGGTACCGGATGGCGGGCGCTCTGCAGGTCGCCATCAAACGGGCAAGGCCCAGGCATGGAAGGATCTCCTCCAGACAATCGATGACGATCCTGGGGCGCCCGTACAGGGTGGTGCTGAAGAATTCGCCCGTGGCGCCCCCGTCACCGAGGGTCTTGACTCGGCTGCTGGAGGACGTGGTCAATACTCTTTTCATGGGTGAGGGACCACGTCCTCCGGCGGAGGCGGCAGTCCCGGAGTGGGCGGCCGAACTGGGGTCACTCAGGGGAGCTGGCCGCGGCCATCAGACGGCTCGCGCGTAACACGGCCCCGGTCCGGATGGTGTGCCCGGCCGGCTGGGTCTTGACCCAGGGCGTCCTTGGGGCTGACCTCAGGCGGTTGTTCGACCGATGCCTGAGGGACGGGCGATTCCCCCCAGCTGGAAGGTGGCGAGGATGGTCCTCCTCCGGAAGGAGGTCGGCCCGCGGAGTCTCCTCCGCATACCGGCCCATCTGTCTCCTCGACGAGGTGGGCAAGCTCTGAGCGGGTGATTGCCGCCCGCCTCGTCGAGCACCTGGCGGGGTGTCGGCCCGGCCGACTGCCAGCGCGGTTTCCGGAGGGTCGATCGACCATCGACGCGATAGGTCGTGTCAGGGCCCTCTCGGAGTCGGCTCGGGAGGGGTTTGGCAATGTCGGATATTGCCAACGCCTTTAACATGCCTGGGAGGAGATAAGGAGGGGCTCGAATACGTCCTTGTCTCGGGGCGGTCATCGGGGATTATCTCCGGCAGGTGGATCGAGTATCCGAGCCGGGATGGGCATATGCGGAGGGAGGTGTACTGCGGTGTTAGGGGTCGGTCCTGGCCACTCCTGTGGAACATCGCGTACGACGCAGTGTTGCTTGACCTTGACGGCGTCAGCGCCGTGTGTTATGCAGATGACACACTGGTGCTGGCCGTCGGGGCCTGGGGAGGGCCGCGTCTCGCGGAGGAGGCGCAACGCGTCGTCGACCGGATCAGAGGGATGATGACGGTGGCGGTCCATAAGACCGAGGTGATAGCGTTCCATTCACCTCGGCAGGATCCGCCACTCTGATCCGCGTGGGTGAGGCTAATATCGAGGTGAAGCCCCAGATGAGGTATCTGGGGCTGATCCTCGATAGCGGCGCTTCGAGGCATTTCCGCCGCCTGGTCCCCGGCTGGAGAGGATGGTCGCTTTGGGCCGGATTCTGCCCAACCTGGGGGCCCGGCGGGCCGAGTTCGCCGCCCTATGTGGCAATGGTTCAGTCGGTGGTCCTATACGGGCTGTCGGGCGGACGACCTGGGCCTCCCGGCGCGGCATGACTATGCTGCGTCGGGTGCAGAGGCGGATGGCTCTAAGGGTCGTCCGCGGGTACCGACCGTGTCACATGAGGCGGCGACGGTTCTGCGGGATGCGCCCATGGATCTCTCGCGGGTCGCACGCGATGATATCGTCACCGCGTCGACCGTCGCGCGGGGTCGGTCCCGGGTGTGCAGGAACCTTTGGGGCGAGTTGAAGCGCCAGGCCCGGCAGTCCGTGGTGCACGCGGGCAAGAGCGGTTGGCCTGCCTACCGCGGGGCACCGGACAGTCGGCTGTTCGGCCACCCTATGAGTGGCTGACAGAGGCCATGGAAGCCTCACTTACAGGATGGCACAGGTGTTGGGGCATGGCAGCTTCGGGAGATACCGCCGGATAAAGGAGCCGACGGCGCGTTGCTGCCATTGTGACGCTGAGCAGGACACGGCGGAACATACCTCGAGGCATGCGCTGCATGGGAGGGTGAACGCCGTGTCCTGATCGGCGTCATCGTGGATGTCTCGCTGCCGGGCATGGTGCGCGTATGCTCGGCAGCGAGGAGAACTACTGGCCTGCGACGTAATGCGCGGGAGACCGCGGGAAGGGAGCGCGAGCGTCAGCGGCGCGCCGTGGCTCGCTCGTTTGCGGAGAGCGTCGCCTGCCAGGCGTCGCGGGCGGCTCGGCGTGGCGATGACCCATATCCTGATCTCCCGCCACGGGGTAGGGTCGGACCGATGGGTGGCGGTGCCTCCTGTCCGGTCCGGCGCATAGCGGCACCCTCGGTGGCCTGGTGCGGCCATGAGCTGCCGGCCTCTGGAGAAGTCGCGGCGGTCGAGTTGGGCTCAGCCGCCACCAGACGCGGCCCCAGGATGGCGGCAGGACGATGTGACCTCGTCCTGCCGCCGTGAGACAGCGATTACCGGGGACCGTTTGTCTGCGGGCGGCGTAAAGCCACGGGGAGGATACGAAGTATACTGAGCGATCCGGTATCCTCCCAAATCGTGCGGAAGGGTCAGTGGGGTTTTTAGTGCAGGTCGCGCCGTTATAATGGGCGCGGGACACAAGCCTCTCCCCAGAGGTGGGAAGTCTTTAAGATTTTCCCACGCAGGCAAAATAGTAGAAATAGAAGAATCTAAGTTCGGACGAAGAAAATATCATAGAGGTCATCGTTAGAGGGACAATGGGTTTTGGAGGAATAGAAAGAGGAAGTGGAAAAATATTCCTGGTGCCTGTTGAAAGTAGGGACACAGAGTCCCTGCTTTCAATAATTAAACAATGGGTGTTGCCTGGCACAACAAATATTTCAGATTGTTGGAAAGCCTATAACATCTTAGAGAAAGAAGGGTACAAACATCTTACCGTAAATCACAGCTTACATTTCAAAGACCCAGAAACAGGCGCTCATACAAATACGATAGAAACTACGTGGAGGCGTAAACACTTTTGCCTGAATATTGTCGGTTAGTATTTGTAATTTTGCACGTTTTTAATATTTTCTGTAACATATAATACCATAAAATTTTCTATTTTTAGCAAAAAGATAATTTCATTGGGTATTTAAGCCAGTATGTATTTTACAAATTTTCCAAGCAAGGAAAGGATGTATTTAACCAGCTATTAAAAGAAATTGCAGAAATTTCATTTGATTTACAGAAAACCAAAATATACCAGACCTAGATGATAATGAAATTTAATAATAAAAAAAAGTTAATCCAACGCACTGCATACAATAGTAATTTATTATATTCTCTACCCGTAAACACTGTTTGGGGGGGGGGGGGCAACATTTTTTGCTCTTGCTGCATACACTGTCTACCTACAAGTACTGTCTGAGTTGGTCTGGGTTATATTGGGGGGGGGGGGATTGTTGCGGCACATACTTCACTTGTCACTTGTTTCTATCTGTGAACCTGTCAAAAAATGTACCAAACCTAACTATTTAACTGTAACTTTACGACAAGTTTATAAAAAATAACGAATTTCCGCAGATAATGAAATGCATATTAATAATGTATTGAATTAGACGAATCGAATGACGTATAACTCACCGATCGGTGAACGGGCCGTTTGCTAGGAATGTTCCCAGGATCTAACTAAGACCAACAACGATCCAAAAATGGCATCTGAAGAAAACCAGGCAACTACGGCAAACCCACGTACTTATGCATCAGCAATTATGAACAATGTCTTTCCAGGAACAAGCCATTGTAATTGATTCGATTGAAGGAATTCCTATCAAAGAGTACGCTGTAACGATTAGCAAATTAATAGGATCAAACTCTGTTCGATTTATATCCAAAATCTCTAATAACAGAGTGCGTATGTATCTCGACACCAAGAAAATGGTAATTGACCTTACAACTAAACACCAGAGTATTGAGATTAACAACGCCAAGATAGATATAAGACCATTAATTTTGCCCTCGCAATGAATCATCTTATCAAATGTGTCTCCTACTATACCACATGAAAATATAGAGAATACATTAAAGAAATACAATATAAGAACTACATCCAAAATGTCCTTTCTCAGAGCGGACTTACAAGACCCAGGTTTCTCTCGTATACTGAGTTTCAGACGCCAAATCTATATTAACCCACAAGACGTTCCGCATCTGCCAGAATCATTTATTATTCCTCATGACGAAACTCAATAAATTTAAAATGAAACTAAAAATGAAATGGGAAGAGGAATGGATATGTAAAGCTCCTTCTCATATTAAGATTTACTGTGAGTTTTTGATCACTCTACCGAAGAAAGGAAATTAATGACACCAAGAAGGGAACAAGTGATATTTACGCGCATAAGGATTGGACATTCTAGAATGACTCGCTCTTACTTATTGTCACGAGACCCTGCACCTATATGTGATAAGTGCTCTGAGAGAATGACGATTGAACACCTCGTGATAAACTGCTCCAAATACAACAGGACTCGTATACAACATAGTTTGGAACCTGAGCTCGAAGACAACCTCGTCGGTCATAAAATGCGGTGCGTACTCTCATTTCTTAGAGAAACTGGACTTTTTAATAAGTTATTCTAAGTATTATTAATTGTGCCGATGACGCTAATCGCGATTACATATAATTTACCTCATTCCTTCATTTACAATTCATACAGTCTTTACACTCTTTTTTAGTAACTTATCTTTTTCAATCATATTTTCTATGCATTCAGTCCAGTTTATTATTGTTTTGAATGGGAAAAAATTTATTTAGTTATGAAAGAATGTTTGCCTCTGCTAGTTTCTTAATTATATTATGTCCTGTAAACTTCCAATTTTGTTCTCTCAAGCTTTTGAAAATTATTTTAAACCTACGTTCCCAATTTTTTTATCCCTTATAGTCCACCACGTTCTGAATCAATAGAAATAACAAGATTAATTCGATACAATTTTCTAATTATTTTTAAATATGTAAATTACTCTACGTTGGGAAACACTGTTCTATACTTTGATATCGAAACGTTAATATACTTTTGCTTCCGAGGCTGTGTTTTCAAACATTCTTCTTAATAATTATATTAGTTTCTTTTTATCGTTATCCTTATGTTTAAATATCGCGTTAATTCGACGTGCAAAAATAGTAGAATATTATTCGTCACCCGGTATTGGTTTTTTCGCGCATGTAATATACTCGAGAATGTTCGGTTTCGCATGTTCGCTACGCGTAAATGCTTCCCGGATAATAAAACGGTCACGCATACGGATTTCTCTTCGAAACATCACGCGATCGACCAAACTACGCAGAATTTCCGCCAACGTTTCGAAACGCGTAACATAGACAAGGAAAAAGATGACCTGAAAGATAGACAAGGACAAACTCACCGGCTATAGCGCCGCCAGTCGGAAATCGCTCTCCGAATTTGACTCTCCTTGTTAAGCTGAATCACTTGATTTGGAAACGGCAGAGAGCAGATGGCATACGATCGCTGCCTCCGTACATACTACTATAGAACGACCATTGTGTAGAGCTTCGTTCGCTTCGAGCCAGTTAAGAACGTGGTGGTTAGTTGCAGTGCGAGAACGGATTGGGGTCCGATCCGGTAACGCAAATACATCCGCTGCACGTTTAGATCTGGAGTGAAAAAGAGTCGGAAACGCGAAGAAGTGCAGTACTCTAAACGGATTGGGATACCATCCGGCATCAACGTCACTTCTGTTTCTGGGACGAGGAATCTCGTGGGTTAATTTAACGTTTCTAGTGCAGCAGTGGTAAAACCTACCTAAGACTGGAGGTAAAAGGATACGTATCGTTGGACCGATCGGTCGTATCCGAAGCGTTCGAGTTTGACCTACGAAACTCCCTTTGACTGTCGAACGGTTAAACCCTACCCAGACGGGACTACGGGTATTCCGTGGGTGGCTTATACCTTCCAGTCGGTGCTAGGAATTTAAATCACGTGTCCAGCATCAGGCGACCTGCTGAAGCGGTATTTCGAAAATACGCCAATGTGTGCGTGGAATACCGCTCAAGAGCAACAGTGGGAAACGTACGCTAACCGTAAGTCGTTGTGAACGCAGACAAGGTATACAGTCCCACACCGTACACGGACGGATTACGAGGACGGTAAGAAACTGAGGATTCTACAAACACTTGGAGTCTTACAACCTCCATCTGCTGCCCTTTCCTACGACGGTCGAGATGAAGCAGTATAGGAAGAATCGAGGTATAATCTGCCCTCCTTAGAACTGCAATCTGCTGTTTCGGGTTTAAAGGGAACGCACACATAAATAAATACAGTCCACCTGTTTCGCCGCGTAACGCAGCGGCAGATAATCCCCGCTCCTGAGTGCGACAAGCACAGCTAGGAGCGCGAGAACTTCAGAACGAGACGGGAAAACGTGACTAATGTTACTGTGTATTTACACCAAGCCCGTCTCTTTGTTACAGATAAAGAGTGAGCAAGCAGTCGACGACTCGTCGAAAGAGAGGCGGATTAACGCGCCAGGCGACGAGACAATCATTTTAATTTATTTTTCAATTTATTAAAAGTGGGCAAATGGCCAAAAAATTAGGTTCTGCTTTATTTCTATTGATTTTCGTTCTGATTTTATTTTATTTTGATTGTTATTACAAGTTTTATACGTTTCGTTTTGTCTTGTTTCTCTTTGTTTTTTTCAATAAAATATGCGTCGTCGAAGACCGACGACGCGAAAAATACAACCAAAAAGGAAACGATTTACTTCTTCCTACGTCCTACCTCTTCGTAATCCGGACATCTGCAGACGAGGTTCTCAAATTAATATTTGAGCCCTCCATATTCTAACACCTTAGTATTCTTCTTAGTTTGGTATTAGTTACAATTTTATACCAAATGCACCTAATAAAGTGTTGCGAGGTTTTCCCTGTAATCCAAAAATATATCGACTTGTTCTTTTTGCATTAATTGAACTGAAGGTGTCAATTTTTTAATTCTTAACACATTTTTGGAGAAACAACTGTTGGAGGGTGGGGCTTTTCACATTTTTAAAAAACAAAATGTGGTATTTATTTTGTGGACATTACGATGACTCTCCTATCAAACTGAGCAACTTAAATATTCTGCATATTTGAAGAGTTGTAGCGAGTAATTGAAATTAATGCTTCAAATATGACATTTCAACTTTGTTTATATCTAGGTTTTTGGGAATGTGAATGATTTCTACGAACATTTTGTGAAAAATGTTGCTAAGCTGTTTACATTTTCAATGAGGCTAATAGACTGTTTCAGTATTTGCTGGACTTCATTGATAATGTGACTTTTAAAATACTTGCACATTAGTGAAAGTGTCAATAGGTATCAGATTTAGCGGAATGCTCTGTCAATTATCGAGGAGCTGCTTTATTCATTGAACGTTTTTGCCTAATCACACATGACACCTTCTGCATGTAGAAAAGCGTGCAAGGTTCACGTATTAATAAAATGCATTCCGGCATGAATTGTGTAACAAATGATGATAATGCTGTTGCGATTCTCGCAGCAATAAATGCTATTTTGCACATATGAGAATTCAAGGATATTAGTCAGACTCATGATATTAAGGGGAATAATAAATATTATCCTAATCATCTGGAAATGACTATCAGTATCCTACTTATAATCGAATTTATACATATATTTCATATCTTATCTTTTTTTTATTATTTAGTAATTCTTTTGATTTTATTATTATTATTTATGGGTTTATCGACTATATAATCTTCATATACAATGAATTTTATATATATATAGATTAATAAATGTTTATATTGAATATAAATATATACTAATACTAATACTTTCCATTTTAAAACATGTGGAAGGTCTAGGGTTAGGGTCTGGATTAGGTTTAGTAATAAAAACAACAAGAAAATGTGAAGTTCCTCTTATTAGATCCTGAAAGAAACAGCTTGTAAACCTATACAGGGTGACCGGGACCAAGCTGACTTTTAGAAGCATTAGGGAAGAAAAAGATGCCAATGTTATTAAAGAAAAATATTAAACTTTGTTTGGAATTTGCCAAAAAGTATCAAAACTGGACAACTACTGGACTGGGAACGGGTTACATTTGGTCAGACGAGACCAAAATTATTGGCCAGAATTTCTGTTCAGATGGCATGTCTTGGTGCTGGATTTATAAAAATGAAAGGCTTAAACCATGCATGTAAAGCAAACGCTAAAGCATGGCTGCAGATCCCTAATGTTTTGGGGTGCCTAACAGCATTTGGTGTTGGATCACTGCACCAAATTAATAGGCATCATGAATCAGTATATGTACAAAGATATTTTACAAGATCATCTCATAGATGCTGTTGAAAATATGCCATTCGAAGAAGAAAATGTAATTTTCATGCATGATCAAGAAGCACACTGCTAAAAGTGTGAAAAATTGGCTCGATACTTAAAAATTTTCTGTTATGGATTGACCTGCACAGGAGCCTCGATCTCAACCCCATAGAGAATCTATGGGGTTACTGAAAAAGCACGACTTCTGAATTCATATGACTCCAACCAACTTCAACCACGAATTTGCATAACAGAATTCAAGAACAGTGGGAACAAATATCTCCAGATTATTGTAAAAAGTTTGTTTAAATATCGAGTAAAATGCGAAATTTAATTTAAATCCGAAACAATTCATTACCCGGTTTGTTTTCGGTTACGCGACCGACCAGGAAGATTCTAGGTCGACGCGTCCGCTATTGAAGATATTAGAGGACAGAAAAACACGGTTCTCGAGGTTTTCTGCAAAGTCACGCGAACGATTAATTAACGTTCAATTTTGAAACAAGCGGTTTAAACGCCCGAGTTTAGAGAAGGTACGAATACTCTATAATAGACAGAGACGGACGAGAGATTACGGCGAGTTAAAGCGCTGCGTGACGGAAGACTCTCCCCTCACGCGCCTCAATTTTGGCAGCTCGTGGCTCGTCCTGTCACTCGCTATCAAACCACTACCACGAGCACTTCGGTTCCCGAACACGCTCAGCAGTTGCATACAAAGGAATAATTCGAGCAATCCGACCCGCGAGTCGAGTTCTCTTCTTTGACTACCCTCGGAGTTCCAAAGCGAATTCATTTGCGAGTTATCGTATCGAGCCAGTCGGTACACGACCGAGCTCGATACTCAAAGTTCATTTAATTTGGGAATAGACTCGGAAGTTCTTCGAGTGCTTCCAGGGAAACGATCCTATAATCCAGGTGTGGGAAGAAACCCTGAGGATCAATCGTTTCAGGATAGAGGGCTGGAACTCATCCCCATTCTATAGGTGCGAGGTTCTTCGCGCTTTTCTTAGGGGCACGACTCCATAATCCAGGTGTGGAAGAAACCCTGAGTGGAATCATCGTGCCCCCAGAGGATCCAGGGTACAAAACTGCTTCCTCCAATTGACTGTCAAAAACGGCTTCGAACCCACCATACAGGGGTGAATAATACCTGGGTGGATTTTGCCGTCTTCTAGTCGAAGTGGACACATTTTTAAACCCCAGCTATCGGCGAAAGCTAGGACATCGACCCAAAAATCGCCAGGGAGTACGGTCCCTTGCGCGTAGGACGGAGACTCCGGACAAGCAACGTGGTCTCAGGCCCAACCGCAAGTCGCCCTAAGGGCGCCGTTGACAAGGGTGCACCCACACAGTGCCCGTGCGCACTTACGAAGGCGGTGAAGGGCCGGGGACCGGCTGAAAGGTTGGAGTCTTGCCAACCTCCCCTCCGATCACCTTCTCCTGTGACAAATATAAATTACAGTCATAAATTACAGTCATAAATTGCAGTCAGAAATTGCAGTCGAAATTAGACAAGCAGTAATCTCGTACACTACAATAATAAACAAGTTGATTCTCGATTTAACGGGAATCGCTTCACACGTACAGTCCACTAGCTTAGCTGCGCATCGCGGCGGCTGAGATCCCCGCCCTGGGTGCGACAAGCACAGACCAGACGAGCGCGGAAGAAAGTAAGACACACAGCGTGACTCACGTCTCACAGGTATTTGAACGTGCCTATTCGTAGTCTCTTCTTCTGGTTACAGGTTTACCAAAACAGGATTATCTGCCGTAGCGGCGTCTGGCCGGGCAGACAATTCTTATATGTTTGTTTCAAAAATTATCAAATAAACGGCTTAGTCGAGACAGTCGACTAAGCGAAAATTAAATTGAAAATCTGTATTCTTTTCCCCGACGTTACTTCCATCACGATCTGACCACTGTTAGCGCGAGGTTTTTTCAAACCTACTCCCTAACAAAGTTAATAGAAAGTGTGCCAAAGAGAATTCAATAGTGTGCAGTTTTTCGCCAAAAAGGGTTGTGGACGAAATATTAAAAAATAAAATAATATATTGAATATTGTCAAATATTGGACGTGGTGCAAAACTGAGTCAATCTATTGTCTGTATTATTCATAAACAACAAGATATTAATTACCGAAAGATTTTCTATGTTACTTCTAACTGTGACAAAAGTAATTATAATGTTTATTTTTGTTATTCTTTTATATTCCTAGTAATGAATAATGATTTATGCAAAACTCGTGGTCATTGGTTCATTTATGCTCCTTACTGTATGTATATAATCCATCTAAATTGTAAATTTTAAGTTCTAAATTACTAAATTCGAAATTCGAAATCCTAAATACTAAATCGTAAGTTCTAAGTTTTAATTGTCAAATTAATGCGAACTTTAGATGTAATTTTATAAATTGAACAATCAATCTTTCAATGGGGAATGGAAATTATTATTAAGTTAAAGACAAGTCTCCATTTTCTCCATTCTACTATGTGTCAATCGTTGAGAGATATTTATAAATAGCAATTTAAGCGCGAGTAATCTCCCTACATGTTCCCTATCGATATGTATTTCCATTTCCGAGTTTCGACGCTTTTTTTTTTTTTTTTTTTTTTTTGTTTTCAGGGGAAAGTATCTCGAAAGACTCTCCCACCTCTTTGGGGAGAGGCGGGAGGGGTGTGTGGGATTCCCCGCGCCCATTATGACGGGCGCGGGACCTACCCACTAAAAACCCCACGGTGACCCTTCCGCACGATTTGGGAGGATACCGGGCGCGGTGACCGAGTCGTCTAGCCCACATATGCGCATCTCTGTGCGCTTCGTGGGCCGGGCGACTCGGACACCCCGCTCGCCCAGCTGCTCCAGGAGCCTCTGGGCGAGTCGGTCCGCCTTCTCGCTGCCCTCTGGACCAGGGATCTCCAGCAGGAGACCCCCGGTCACGGCTCCTCGTTTCGCTCCTCACGGAAGCGATGCCGAGCCCTCCAGGGATATATATTATCCCTGGCGAGCTGCATCGCCCCTGCGAGTAAAGTCAGGTCGCCCCTGAGGAACGGTCAGCGTCACTGCTGGCCGTTTTAGGGGGCGCGCCCTGGTCGCACCTTCCGCGGGTATTCCCCTTGGCCGCGGGCGGCGAGGTAGCATGGTCGCGTCTGCGAGGCCTTCCTCGCCGCCTTCTTCGCCTTCTCCGCCCTACCACCTCGCTCCACGACACCCCCCCCCCTGGGGATGGTGCCGGGGGGGACGCGCGCACCGCCGCCCCAGGTACACACCAATCCCCTGGGGGCCGAGACCATCGGCACCGAACGGTCACGGTGGGTGGAGCCTCCCTTCCTCACCTTCGCCTTCCCTGCCCGAACCGACCTTTGGTCGGGGAGGCACCGCCTTCCCGCCGACCACACCTCCGTGGAGGAGCTTCTCCCGGAAGGCGGCCAGCTTGCTGTCGATCATGTTCCCGATCCTTCTCAGAAGTTCGTCCTCTGAGGAGAATGAGGAACTCTGCGCGGGCGGAGTGCGGGTGGAAGGTCCCCGCAACTCCGCCGCCGCACTCCGCTTTTTTCCACGACCGTGTGTCGTGGTGGTGGAGGTGGAGGAGGAGGAAGGATAGGAGGGAGGGCTGCGCTGTTCCAGCGCGCCTCCGCCCTCATCCTCCCCCGTCGCTCCTCCTCCACCAGGAGCTGCAGCCGCGCATTTCACCCACACAACTCCTGCGTCGCCTCCCTCATCATCTGGGCCGCTACCGGAAGGGGTCTGGCCACGCAGGTCTTCTGCCCTTCAAGGAGCAGGCCGCGGCCACCTTCTCCACTCCGCCTCAGGGAAGAGGCGAGCATCCTCTCGGATATCTCCTCGGTCACCTCGTCCCTGAGGCAACTCTCACCATCACGACCGGGTTCATCGCCCGGTCCACCTTCCGTCGCGACGGCCCCGCCCTTCTGTCCGCTTCCCCCTTTGAAACCTGATGTGGCTCCTCGCTGTGGAGTAGAAGGACGAGACTGGCGCAGTCTCGTCGTCCTCCTCCACCTTCCACGAAGCCAGGCCAGGCGCTGAGTGAGGCGCGGGCACCGTCACCCAGCCCCAGCACCGTCTTCGTCCTCCCCAACCGAAACAACCCGTCCCATCCCCGTTTTAGATTTGTGAATCCAGTGGCTATACCCCATACGCGCAGGTCGGAAATAAAGGTCCACTCCGGGCAGAGCTGCCTTACCCGGGTGTCTAATACTCCGGGGGTTCGGCAGGTGCCCCGGAGGTGGTCGCTTGGGATTGGGCCTTCTCCCCCAACCATGCATCCCATCGCCATGCACCATAGCTTAGTATTGGAGGGCGATTTTATAGAGTTGCCATACTCTTGGCCCGGGCGGTTAAGCCAAGGCCCCCGCTTCTCCTGCCGTCACGTAACATTCACAAAACCAAAAAAAAAAAAGGAATTGTGAGTGGGTCGTTGTGACGACCAACAGGAGGCTTACGGTGTGATTAGCTTCAGGTACCTCGGGGTCGCTACGCCCCGTACTGCGGCCGACGATTGCCGGACACAGCCCCTGAGGGGGAGTTTCGACGCTTTCATAATTTGCCTACCCTTGGCCAAAAAGTCGTCGAGCTTGCCACAAGAGAAGACACTGGTGGGCATGACATTTTTTTTTTTTTTGTCGTGGGGAAAATCTTCGAAAGACTCCCTCCCACCTCTTTGGGGAGCGGCGGGAGGGGTGTGTGGGATTCCCCGCGCCCATTATGACGGGCGCGGGACCTACCCACTAAAAACCCCAAGGTGACCTCTTTCCGCAGCCGATTTTCCGGGGAGGATACCGGGACTCGCTCGAAGCATACTTCCCGGTATCCTCCCGTGCCTGCGCTTTGCGGCCACACCCACGGGGACAAACGGTCCCCCGGTAATCACCTTGTCTCATAGCGTCAGAACGAGGCCACTTCTGTCCTGCCGTGCCATCCGTCCCGGAATATTGCCCAGCGCTCCAGTGGCGGGTGCGAGCCCCAACCTCGCAACCGCCGCGACCCCTGTTTCTAACACCCTCGGAGGCCGGCAGCTCATGGCCGCACTACAGGCCACCGGGTGCCGTCTCCGTGCGCCGGACCCAGACAGGAGGCACTGCCACCCCATCCGGCCCGACCTCACGCCGCCCGGTGGGAGGGGGCTCCTATCAGGACAATTCCTCCCAGCCCCTGCGTCATGCGCCACGCCGGAGGGGAACGCCCGCGTCGCCGGACGTGCCCAGGCGACGCCTCTCGCCACCAAACGGAGCAAGCGAGCTCCTCAGCGCGCCGCTGACGCTCGCGTTCCCTCTCCCGCGGTCTCCCCTTCCGCAACATTACGATTTTCGCAGAAGGAGCGCGGCCACGGCTCCTCCGACTTCTCCTCGCTGCCGAGCACATGGCGCGCACCATGCCCGATGCCAGCGAGACATCCCGCCCGATGACGTGCCGATCAGGACACGGCGCTCACCCACCCATGCAGCGCATACCTCGATGGGTGGCGTTCCTGCCGTGCCCTTCTCAGCGTCACAATGGCAGCAACGCGCCGTCGGCTCCTTCCCTATCCGGCACTGGTATCTCCCGAAGCTGCCATGCCCCGAGAACACCTGTACCATCCTGTAAGTGAGGCTTCCATGGCCTCTGTCCAGCCACCATATAGGAGCTTTCTGAACAGCCCCTGGGACTGTCCATGGTGCCCCCGCGGTAGGCAGAGCCAACCGCTCTTGCCACGCGTGCACCACGAACTGCCGGGCCTGGCGCTTCAACTCGCCCAAAACAGGTGGTCCCGCACACCCGGGACTCGCCCGCACTCTTCGCGGGACGGTCGACGCGGTGACGATACATCGTCGCAGTGCGACCGCGCGAGAAGATCCATGGGCGGCATCCCCGCAAGAACCGTCGCCGCCTCATGTGACACGGTCCGGTACCCGCGGAAGACCCTGAGAGCCATCCGCAGGTTTTGCACCCGACGCAGCATAGTCATGCACGCGCCGGGAGTGTCGCAGAGGTTGTCCGCCCAGACGGGGCCCCGTATGAGGATCGCACCGACTGAACCATTGCCACATAGAGGCGGTGGCGAACTCGGCCCGCCGGGCCCCCAGGTTGGGCAGAATCCGCCCAAAGCCCCGACCATCCCTCTCTCCAGCCGGGGACCAGGCAGCGGAAATGCTCCTCGAAGCGCCAGTGGCTATCGAGGATCAGCCCCAGATACCTCATCTGGGGCTTCACCACGATATTAGCCTCACCCACGCGGATCAGAGGGGGTGGCCTATCCTGCCGAGGTGAATGGAACGCTATCACCTCGGTCTTATGGACCGCCACCGTCATCCCCATCCCTCTGATCCGGTCATCTGCATAACACACGGCGCTGACGCCGTCGGGGAGGTCGGCCCGCAACATCAAGTCGTAGCGCGATGTTCTACAGGTGGAGTGGCCTGAGGACTGACCCTGCGGAACACCGCAATACACCTCCCTCCGCATATGCCCATCCCGGCTCGGATACTGATCCACCTGCCAAGCGGAGATAATCCCCTGATGACCGTCCTCTTCTGGAGACAAGGGGGACCTGATGATATTCGAGCCCTCCTTATCTCCTCCCAGGGCAGGGTGTTGAAGGCGCTGGCAATTATCCAAGGATATTGCCAAAGCCACCCCACCCCGGGAGACGGCCGACTCCGAGAGGGCCCTGACACGACCTATCGCGTCGATGGTTGATCGATCCTCCCGAAAACCGTACTGGCAGTCGGCCAGGCCGGGGCACTCACGCCAGGTGCTCGACGAGCGCATCGCGGGCAGCGCAGCACGGCAGGCTGTTACAAGTAAACAATCACCCGCTCGAAGAGCTTGCCCACCTCGTCGAGAAGACAGATGTAAGCCGGCATGCGGAGGGAGACTCCGCGGGCCGACCTCCTTCCGGAGTGAGGACCATCCTCGCCACCTTCCAACTGGGGGAATCGCCCGTCCCTCAGGGGCATCGGTCGAACAAACCGCCTGAGGTCAGCCCCAAGGACGCCCTGGGTCAAGACTCCAAACCCGGCCGGGCACACCATCCGGACCCGGGGCCGTGTTACGCGCCCCGGAGCCGTCTGATGGCCGCGGCCAGCTTCCCCCTGGAGTGACCCCCAGTTCGGCCGCCCACCCTTGGGACTGTTGCCCTTCCGCCGGAGTGACGTGGTCCCCTCACCCGGGAATTGGGAAAAAGAGTATTGACCACGTCCTCCAGCAGCCGGGGGTCAAGACCCTCGGTGACGGGGGGCGCCCACGGGCGCAGCTTCTTCAGCACCACCCTGTACGGGCGCCCCCAAGGATCGTCATCGATTGTCTGGAGGAGATCCTTCCATGCCTGGGCCTTGGCCCGTTTGATGGCGTACTGCAGAGCAACCCGCGCCATCCGGTATGCCTCATACAGGTCATCTGCCCTCGCTCGCGCCACGCCATCGTCCGGTCGTAGACGACGGCGCGCGCGGTCGTACTGGCGTCGGGCGTGACACCTCGCGACCCGCAATCTCCGCGGATCGCGGCCGACCAATGCCAGTATCGCCCGGTTCATGAGGAGAAGCTCGCCCGACCCGGGCATCGACGCGTCGCAAATGGTTGCGACTAGCATCCCTGAGCCGGGCAGCCTCCTCCTCTGATGCTTGGCAACTCGGCCGCCACCTGCGGCCAAGTTGCAGCGAGGGCAGCTGCCATCAGGGGGCGTCCTTGTCCAGGCGCCGAAGCGCCCAGCGGCGCGGTGGGATGCCATCCGGGCGGCGGTGTGCCGGGACGCAGCCCCGGCGGCAGGAGACCTCCATCCGATATACCGGTGATCGGAGAGTGTCTCTGCCCTCCGGGGCCACCTTCTGCCAACCCAAAGGACACCATTACGCGCACGGCGTTGGGGTTCGCGAATCCAACATCCACGATAGACCCCCATATCGCCGGCACGCACGTGCTCCGACCCCGGTTCAGTAACCGAAGGCCGTCGAGCCCCGCCGCCCAGTCGCCCAGGATCCTGCCAGCGAACGGTGGTCCTAGGGGATCCCTAAGCCACCGACTTGGTGTTAAAGTCCCCAGACCAGCACCGGCCGGGCCGCGCAGCGCTGCACGCATGCCGCGACCTCGGCCAAGTACAGCCTCGAACGCGGCGTGACCGCTGTGGGGCGAGATGTAGCACACCCCACTACGGCGACTCCCTCAGTCCACGGCGACGAAACCCCGACCGCGCTCCAGAATGGAGAACGGCGGATCCGTCGCCACCTCCCATACCGTCGCCACAAAACCGTCCGCGTCGCCCACCGGCAATGTGGGTGATCCGGCACGCGGTACGGCTCGTGCGGCGACCGCCAGGTTAACCCCCCCACTCCGCGAGGACTTGGGACATCATGTCCCGTGCCGCGCGGCAGTGGCTGAGATTGGCTCTGGAGGAGGAGGCGGGGCGCCGCGTTATTTAACGGCCGTCTCAGCCTCCCCTCCCGGCCGTTCAAAGTCCCTGTGGCACCGTCCAGCTCCATGGTGGACGCTGCCAGCAACCGGCGGTGCTTGAACCCGGGTGGGCCTCTCTTCCCCTTCCGGGAGAGTGGGAGAGCACTTTTGCTCCCTCACCCCGTGATCGGCTGGCCTCCCGCTGTCCGCACATTAGCCGGCAGTGGGGGCCGCCGAGCACCGGCTCGCGCGCAGTGAGTCATTCCGCCCCGCAGCGGTAACACTGACCGCTGCGGGTCCACCGGCGAGGTGCACCAATGCCCTCACGTGCCCAGCGCTCGAGGCAAGCGGTGACACTGGAGGCCGCGGCGCGAGTATCTCCACTCGCGCCGAAACCACACCCCACCAATACCTCTCCCGGATTCCGCCACCTTCGGGCGGTTGAGAGGGGACATCGGCCCACACCGACCCCAGGCCGGGAAGGAGACCTGCGGATTTCTCCGACCCGCACCGTCTCCCTCGGGGCTATCACCCGCCCTCGCTAGGGCACAGGACACCTCCTGCGCGGGTGACCGAGCTTCCATCTCAACCCAATATATGCGCATCTCTGTGCGCTTTCGTGTGGGCCGGACGATCCTCGACACCCCGCCTCCGGCCCAGCTGCTCCTGGAGCCTCGGGCGAGTCGGTCCGCCTTCTCGCCGCCCTTCGGACCAGGGATCTCCAGCAGGTAGACCCCCGGTCACGGCCCTCTTCTGCTCTCACGGAAGCGATGCCGAGCTCCTCCAGGGGATATATTATCCCCTGGCGAGCCGCATCGCCCCTGCGAGTAGTCAGGTCGCCCCCTGAGGAACTGGCACGTCAAATTACTGCCGTTTTAGGGGGCGCCCTGGTCGCACCTTCGCAGATTTCCTTGGCCGCGGGCGGCGAGGTAGTGCAGGTCGCGGCTGCGAGGTCTCTCCTCGCCGCCCTCCTTCGCCTTCCGCCCTACTACCTCGGGCTCCACGACACCCTTGGGATGGTGCCGCGGAGGACGCAAGCGCACCGGGGCCGCGGGGTACACTACCCCTGGGGGCCGGCGACCCATGGCACCGGAACTGCCACGGTGAGTGGAGCCTTCCCTCCCCACCTTTGCCTTCCTCTGCCTGAACCGACTTTGGTCGGGAGGCACCGCCTTTTTTCTTTGTTGCTGGGACCGCACTCTCCGTGGAGGAGCTTTCCTCCCGGAAGGCGGCCAGCTTACTATCCATCATGTTCCCTGATCCTCCTCAGAAGTTCGTCCTCCCGGAGGAGGATGGGGAACTCTGCACGGGCGGAGCGCGGGGTGGAAGCGTCCTCGCAACACCGCCGCCGCACTGCTTTTTTCCACGACCGTGGGTCAGGTGGTGGTGGAGGTGGAGGAGGAGGGAGGATAGGAGGGAGGGCTGCGCCGTTCCAGCGCGCCTCTGCCCTCATCCTCCCCGTCGCCTCCTCCTCCACCTGGAGCTGCAGCCGGGCATTCGCCCACACAATTCCTGCAGCAGGTGTCGCTTCCTCCATCCTCTGGGCCGCTACCCTGGAGGGGCCTGCCCCGCAGGTCTTCTGCTCCTTCGGAGGGAGCAGGCCGCGGCCACCTTCTCTCCACTCCGCCTCAGGACGAGGAGATCCTCTCGGATATCTCCTCGGTTACCCCGTCCCTGGAGGCAACTTCACCATCACGACCGGGTTCATCGCCCGGTCCACTCCGTCGACGGCCTGCCCTGTCCGCTTTTCCCTCTTGGAGCCTATGTGGCTCCTCGTGGAGGAGAAGGACGAGACTGACGCAGTTCTCGTCGTCCCTCCTCCCCACCTTCCATGAAGCCGGGCCAGGCGCTGAGTGAGCGCGCGAGCGCCGTCACCCAGCCCCAGCACCGTCCTTCCCTGTCCTCCCCAACCGAAACAACCTGTCCCAACCCCGTTTTATTTAGAAAATCCATAAGTGAATCCTCACGAGTAGGTCGGAAATAAAGGTCCACTCCGGCAGAGGCGCCGCCTTTCACCCGCAAGCCTAATACTCCGGGTTCGGCAGGTGCCTCCCTGGAGGTGGTCAAGCTTGGGATTGGGCCTCTCTCCCCCAAATCCATGGCATCCCATCGCCGCGCACCATAGCTTAGGGATTGGAGGGCGATTTTATAGAGTCGCCATACTCTTTGGCTCCAGGCGGTTAAGCCAAGGCCCCCGCTTCTCCTGCCGTCACGTATCATTCACACAAACCAAAAAGGAATTAGGAATGGGTCGCCGCGACGACCAACAGGAGGCTTACGGTGTGATTAGCTTCAGGTACCTCGGGGTCGCTGCGCCCCGTACTGCGGCCGACGATTGCCGGACACAGCCCCTGAGGGGGTCATCGAGGGTCTGGAGGAGATCCTTCCATGCCCGGGTCTTGGCCCGTTTGATGGCGACCTGCAGAGCAACCCGCGCCATCCGGTATGCCTCATACAGGTCATCTGCCCTCGCTCGCGACACGCCATCGTCCGGTCGTAGACGGACGGCGCGCGCGGGCGTACTGGCGTCGGGCGCGGACACTCGCGAACCGCACCCGCACCGCGGCCGACCACCAGCACACTGCCCGGCGAGGGAGAAGCCAGCTCCGACCCGGGGCATCGGACTCGTCGTCAAATGCTTCGCGACTCAGTATCCCGAGCCGGGGCAGCCTCCTCCTCCAGGCTTGCCAACTCGGCCGCCACCTGCGGCCAAGGTTGCAGCGAGGGCAGCTGCCATCAGGGCGTCCTTTGTCCAGGCGCCGAAGCGCCCAGCGGCGCGGTGGGGTGCCATCCGGGCGGCGGTGCTGATGCAGCCCCGGCGGCAGAGACCTCCATCCGGGATATACCGGTGATCGGAGAGTGACTCTGCCTCCGGGGGCCACCCGCCAACTCCGACACCACATGCGCACGGCGTTGGGGGTCGCGAATCCAACATCCACGATAGACTCCCCATATATATCGCCGCATCGCATCGTCGTGCTCCGACCCCCGGTTCAGTAACCGAAGGTCGAGCCCCCGCCGCCCGAAGGTCGCCCAGGATCCTGCCGGCGAACGGTGGTCCTTGGGGATCCCTAAGCCACCGACTCTGGCGTTAAAGTCCCCCAGGACCAGCACCGGCCGGGCCGCGCAGCTCTGCACGCATGTCAGCCGCGACCTCGGCCAGCACAGCTTCGAACGCGGCGTGACCGCTGCGTGGGCGAGATGTAGCACTCCACTACGGCGACTCCCCCAGTCCACGGCGACGAAACCCCGACCGCGCTCTGGCAGGAATGGAGAACGGCGGGACCTGTCGCCACCAAAACCGTCCTCGCGTCGCCCACCCAATGGTAGGTGATCAGGCACGCGGTACGGCTTATGGGCGGTGACCCGCCAGGTTAACCCCCCACTCCGCGAGGACTTGGGACATCATGTCCTGTGCCGCGCGGCAGTGGTTGAGATTGGCATGGCGGAGGAGGCGGGGCGCCGTTATTTAACGCCCGTCCCAGCCTCCTCCCGGCTGTCCGTCCCCGTGGCACCGTAGTAGTATAGCTAGGGGGATTCTAACCCATGGGGCAATGAGGGGAGCGTGCGGGGAGGGAAAGGCAGGGCGCGCGGGGGAGTGCGGCGCGGAGAACTTTCGGCGCGGGGCCTGTGGGGAGTGGAAGAGTGGTTGCGCGCACACGAGCCGTGGAGTGGGGGATGTCAGGGGATTAGTCCAGGCCGAGCCGCCGCGGAGACCTCTCCAGACCTGGCCCGCCGTCGGAAATTTTTTAAGAGGGGGGGAATGATCCCCGAAAACTTTTCATTCCGAACCGAGGGACGGGATGACCACCGAAAATTTTTTTTCAGCACCCATAGGCATTTTTTTTATTGTCTTTTCGGCGTTCTCGGTACGTTTGTTGAGATCTAAAGAAAAAAGAATTACATAATGTTCTCCTAAGAAAATATTTACAGCTAGCGAAAAAAATACAACACATCATTCGGCTCGTAAATCTATTCTTTCTATTTATTATTCTAGTACTCGTATAAATTCAGATTTTTATAGTTCACTGTGGTTAGGTTTGGTCATACTCTTGCAAAACGCGTTATAGAAAATGGTTAATATCATTACGAAACACAAGAAATAAAAAGTTTCATACTGTATACTAAATGCGAAAATTTACTCGAAAAATTGTAGTTCCTCTTTCATCCAGAGTCGAGTCGAGTCTCGCGCAACGATGAGTTTTCGCGCTTTGTCAGCGAGTACGTTATCTGCTACGTGCCTTTCGACGAAGTCGTTGCTACGCGAATATGCAATATCGTGTTCGCGACACGCTGCGTCCAACGGATTAAAATATAAATTAAATCGACGGTCCAGCCTTAGATTTATGCGAGGAGAGAATGTGGGAGACGGGTAAATAAAATTGGAGAAATAATATATGTTTTAAATGATACTATATTGTTACAATAGAAGAATATATTGTTTTTTTTTTGAAACGTCGAATCTTAGAATTATGCGAGGAGATAAGGTGGAAGACGGGTAAATAAATAAAATTCGAGAAATAATATATGTTTTTAAATGAGACTATATTGATAGAAGAATAGAAAAAAATAATTTAAAAAAATTCCCCCCCTCCACTGCCCTACCGGGATGGCGATGACGAACCCAATGATGACCATGATAGCCGCGGTGACGGTGTGTTGGGGGGGGGGGGTCGATGACGGCGAACGGTGCCGCGGCCGCCGCGCATCTATCCACGGTGGCGATGGTGGCGATGGTGGAGAACGCCGTCGGGGTCGCCGCATGGGCCGCAGTCGCCTAAAAGGCACCCACGGCCCACGTAACCGTGCGGCCATTTCTGGCCCCACTGGTCGTTGTTGTTGTGGCGGTTGTGGTGAGCCCTAGAACATACAATCATTGGGATAATATTAACACATTAAGCATTAATCAATCAGAAAACAATACAAAGTATTACATACCGGCGGCGGCGAGGGCCTTTGGGGTGGCGGCGGCGAGGAGGGTGGCGAGGCAGCCGGTTGGAGCCTCTGCGAATTCTAGAATATAGAAATGATATATTACTTACGATGCGATAATTGTATGAAAATAATATTGTGTACATACCTCAGACCTGCCCCACATATCGAATGCAAATGAGCTCGCTGCATCTCCTGCCTCTTGAACGTAAACCTTTATCTTGAAAGATGCATAGCTTTGCAAAGTAGGATGTCTTTGTTCTTCATGTTCTTCGAAATCTACACCCTCCTTGCACGCCTTTCGCCGAAGTCGGTTGCTACGCGAATACACAATATCGTGTTCGCGACACGCTGTTTCCAACGGATTAAAATTATTTCGAACCTCTATCATACCACTTTGAACGCGCATCGAACATCTGTCATACCACTTTGAACATCTATCGTACCACTTTAATCATGTATCGAATGTGTATTGAACCACTCTGAACATCTATCAAACGTCTATCAAACGTCTATCATACCACTCTGAACATGTATGGTACCACTTTGATCGCATATTGAACCGCTTCTACATAATAGTAATTATAACTATAGTCTTAATCTAGCGTACATCATGTGCAGGAGGTTAGGTTGGGGAGGGTGAAGAAACAAAATTTTTATATATTAAAATTGATTATATTTATTTACGCATTTCTCTCTGGCGTTTAGACCACCAGTTGAATATTTTAAATACATTTTGCATGGCACAATGCTTTGCGTGTCTGTCACATCGTAAGGTATTAAGTGCATTTAGCTTTTTTAAAGATATGGTAGCCTCGTAGTCTATGTCCAGTGTCTCAATGATCACGCTCGCCCGCGCATTTTCATCGAGGAAATACACAAGCCACTCTCGTTTCTGCAGCCCTTTAACATATGCGATCTGCGGTGCGTCATCTTCTTCATCGACAACAGCTTTCGTAATTACCTGTTTAGCCATACTGTACGGAACGTCTCCATCTTCCCACCGTAGTCCGTGATGTTTTGCCGTCAACCACCGGATGCATGATTTGTCAGATTTCGTAAGAAGATATTGGGGCATCGAACTCCCAAATATATAATGCGAGAGAATTGTTCCTTTTCGTAGGACAGCCACTTCCTTCACGACAAATCTTCCATCAACACTGAACCCTTGCAGGTCAACAAATGTTGGTACGGTCATTATCGGAACAATTTAGAGATCCGCTCACTTCCAAGACAGGCGGGAGAATGCGATGTTTCTCGTAAAGCATCTCGATTTTCATGATGCAAAATTTGTACGAATTTGGCACACGAGAGGGCAAGTAAGTAGCGTTGGGATTTAATTGATTTTGCGCACCACGTTTGTCAGCGGATTGTATTCAACCACCCGATCATGCAAAATGAGACAGTAGGCCGTAGTATTTGCTGGCACATTCTCTTTACAATCGAATTCTATGCGCACGTCCACGGTGCTATTCTTGATCGACTCATTTTGTCGCGAGCAGTCAATCACCACGAGGGGGCCAAACTGTAAAAATTGGGCAACGCTGAATAATGCCTCGTTCCAACTATGTCCGTAATACGATTTACGGAAATGCGTATACATGCTAAACAAGATGGCGTGTCTATTCTTGTCAAAGTCCAAGTTCATGTCATCGTACGGATAAAATTCCGAGTTGAGAAACAGTTTTACATTGGTCAATTTGCAGTGGTCAAACCGAGTAGCATCTTCGGTCATCACATTCTTTCGAGCAGTCTGTAGAGCAAAGAGAACATATCGCGGCTCCTCCAGCTGTGCGGCTGCCTTGATGGCCCACGAATGCTTGGTGGTGCTCTGTAAGAGAGGATACTTATTTTATGATTATGTTAAAAAGTAATGAATATATACTTTTAACGTGTGAGTCCGGATAGAGGTGTGGGAGTTTTATAGGGGAAGTGAATCGGACACAAATGGTTTTCTTTTCGCCGGCCTTTTGGACCGACCTTTTATTACAAAAACCAAATAAAAGAAACAAAAGAAAAACCCAACTAATAATTATAATTAAAAAGTAACGAGACTGAACAATTATGGATTAATCTTTGGCCTCGTTTCTGGCCGTTCCGCGAGGCCAGGTCGTTCCTCTCGCCAGCTTGAGGTAGGCCAAGATTCCTATGAACAGAAAAACACGACTATGTGTTAGACACACGTACACGTTATACGTATCTTCGTCGCGCTCGTTTGCTCGCGCTCCTGGCTTCGTAATTCGAACGTACCGGAGCGGAGAATTGTAAACTTGTCGTAAATTACGAATTATAAGTGGATTGTATTTTGGCTAGGAAAAGAATTAAACTTCTTTTCTTCGCCGATTCAGTGGTCGATTGCCCAGTGGACGGGGATGCAAGAGGAGGTTGTAAGGCCCCTAATGCACTGTTCCCGTGAATATGCACACTGAGTCTGTGCGTCGAGTCGCACTGCAGAGCACTGCACGACCGTCAATCTGCGGCTTCTCTTAACACGTTCCAACAGATGACTTATTTGGCCGAGAGTTACACTGCGAAGCCCGACAACGCGTTGTTCACTGCACGAATACACTACTCGACGTGATACGTTGCAGTATTTTGAACTACGCGGGGGCCTGACCCACGACTCCGTTACTTCTCCGCACCGGCGGGATCTGTAGAAATAAGGAGGCGCAGACCGAAAATCACACGTCCGCAATGGACGTGGACCTGACTCCAGTGAGCCCACCAGGAGGTACACCACGTAGGTGCCTCCTTTTGGTGTCTCCTATGCCGAAGGGCAATCACACAGAAGTATGGACGGTACCGCCGACTTCTGTATGATTCAACGTGTATACGTTGGAATCGACCTTTAAATTCCGCACAGGAGGGGTCGAACACCCTATTGGTGTATTCTCGAGCCCTCCAAAATATGCAGTAAATTTAAACTGATTAAACTCGATCGAGATTTGCTCGAACGAGAAGCAGGTGAACTTGCACGAATCGAGATGCGAATCGTGTTTTCCAAGCAAGGTGGGAATGAATTTAAGACCTTTTCGAGCAAGGCTCGCTACACCCTTTTAAACAGCAGTTTTTATGGCTTTCTCGCAAGAGGATTTTCCCTCTTGAATCGCGATTAACTTCTGATCGAAATATGATCGGGAGCCGATGCGTCTCAGTCAGAAGTCGCCGTAAGAATGATACGGATTGACAACCGAAGACGTCGCCGCGGTACTCTTACTGGTCGTTCCGTGGCGCTGTCTGAATTTCGGCCGTCTCTCCTGTCACATTATTGGCGCACTACTCTCTCACGGTACTGACGTCACTAACACCGTTAGCACACTCGAATCGAAAGGTAATGAGCCGTTACCGATGCCAGAAAAACTAATAATAAACGCGTTTTTCAATCACCGTTCGCTATACAAATCCAATTAGAGATAATCTCTTGGTTATTGTACGTTAACAGGATTAACGGTAATTGCGGCCGAGGCTAATCGCTCGGCATTATGTGTTTAAATATCGCGTTAATTCGATGCGTATAAGAATAGTAAAATATTATTCGTCACCCGGTATTGTTTTTCTGCGTATGTAACCAACTCGAGACGGTTCGACTCGTGTCCAAGCTACGCGAAAACAAGACAGGTTATAAAAACTGTCACATACGGATTTCTTCGAAACATCACGCGATCCACGAAATTACGCGTGATTTCGAGCTAACGTTTCGGCGCGTGTATAAAGAGAAGGTACGACAATAATAAGTTGGACAAAGACGAAATCAAATTCGTCTACAGCGCCGCTAGTCGGAGATTCGCCCCTCCTAATTCGACTAACCGCGCTGGATCGTCACTCTAAATTTGGAATGGGTATTGAGCAATGGGGCATACGATCCCGCTCCCCCTTAAATTCCAAAACGACCGACTAGTTCCGAGCTCCTCGAACTATCGGAGAAATTACCAACGTGGTAAGGAAGTTAACACGAAAAAACGGATAGGCAATCCATCCGGTAAAGTCTTAACTTCCAAACACGTTAATTTATTTCAATTAAAATTAGAGTCGGAAGCGAAAGAAAGGTCTCGACGAAAACGGATAGGAACCCATCCGGTGCCGTCGATACCTCCATAATCGCTTACCTATTAAACAGATCAGATCGGAATACGACCTGATAAATTAATTTTATTGACTGTCGAATCTCGCAGGTTAAAATCCGAGATTTCGAATTCAGCAGTGGGTACGATCCACCTCAGCCTGAATACAGACACGTATCGCTGTAATCAGAGGTCGTGTCCGAAGTATTCAGCAGTGGCTACGACCCACCTTGGGCTGAAAAATAAAAAGTAAAAGAAAACACGTACCGCTGCAATCAGAGGTCGTGTTTAAGGTATCGAGGTTGACTCTCGTACCTCTCTTGTAAATCCAACGGTTCGTAACCCACAATCAGGGGGTGTATAAAATACCCTGGGTGGATTTACCACCTTCTAGTCGAAGTGTGGGACATGTTTCACTCACAGCTTACTACGAATAGCGGAATACCTCAAAGATCGCCAGTCTAGTACGGTCACTGTGCGTAGGACGTTAATTCATCAAGCTACGTGGTGTCAGGCCCAATCGTAAGTCGACCTAAGGGCGCCGTTGGCACACCTGCATCACACCGTGCCCGTACGCACGCCATAAGGTGGTAAAAGGGCCGAGGGAGCGGGTACGGCTGCAGCCTTACAACCTCCACCCGTTACCCTCTCCTACGACAGTCAAAACCTGCAGTCGAGGAAGAAACGAGGTTGAATCTCGTCTTCCCAAAACTGCAATAGGAAGTTCCCTTTAAATTGAGAATTTAAAGGGAACACACAAACATATACAGTCCACTAGCTTAGCCGCGTAACGCGACAGCTGATTTTCCCGCTCCTGAGCGCGACGAGCATAATCAGGAGCGCGTGTATATTAAAACGAGACGGAAAGCGTGACTCACGTTGCCGAATATTTACACATCGTTCCGTCTCTTTTCGTTTCAGAACAGCGTGACACGAGCAGCCGCCAGACGACGGCCAGGCGGATCACGCGTCCTAAACAAAAGTAAAGGCTGTAATTCAAGGGCCAAATATTAAAATAAAAGACGTCGTCGAGTTTTCGACGACGTGAAAATCTATATAACGTGTGATAATTACTTTTCATCCTCCTATTCCCTCGTGATCCGGACCCCGTTAGACGAGGTTCTCAAATCAGTGTTTGAGCCCTCCACATTCTAACATAAGGTCCTTTCTGAGCCGGATCCATACGAGGTTGAAAGGAATAAAGAAAAGTACATTTTCTCACACGTGTGGAACTACCCACGTAAAAGGTTTTTCGAGCGGTTTAATCCTCGAAAACGCTCACTATGGCCGTATCACAGCAATCCATAGAAATCGATCTGGATGACGAGATCAGAAGACTTGATCGATCTATGTGGTCAGCTCAAACGGTTGGGTGTAAACCTAAAAAAGTTGGGAAAGAGCGAAGAGTACTCAGAGCGTTTGCTTCGAGGAAAAACACGAGCACGCCAAAGAAACTTGGCGTGAGATACGCACTCAAGTACGCTAGCGTGCGTAAACAAATACCTGCAGCCGGGAAAGACCGTCTCACGATCTTTTTCAAGCTAAATTATATGAGGCATGCCGAGGACGATTTCCAAGATTTTCAGGATTTCCGTCCTTACTGAACTGTAGGCCGGACTGGAGTGCTGAGTCGAAACCAGCAATGTTTCTGGAAGTTCAGTGTAGTATACCGATCGAGCTCCCGAAGCAAACGATTACCCAAATTCCGAGAGGGGATCCTCTTTTCAAGAATGGGAACATTTCGAGGATCTGTTCACCCTCCGGGGTCGCGGGTCACGAAATGCAGGACTGTCAGATGTGCAAAAGATTGCCATTATCTGAACGCCTGCCTAGAGGGAACCCGCTCTGGCGTCCATTGCTTCAATCGAGATCGTCGGTCGTAATTTCTCAGTGGCGTGGACAAGGTTGAAGAACACCTTCAGGCCTCCCACGCATAGCGTCACGGGAAAAACTGCTGGATAAGCTCCTGTTCCTAAAAACCCATTGACACCGGTGATCTGGGCCAGCATGCAGCAGATCACCGTGGGTTGCATCGCAGGCACTCGCTGCCCTTTGCCGACAAAAGAAGGGCACGCCCGAACAGCAGCGTGGACTGGCTACTCGCGCATTGGGCGAAACAGAAGTTTTCGCCGGCGCTCGGAAGTTAGAGTGGCAAAAAACGCTAAATCTCTCGGACAGAGATATCCTACGTTTGAGGACGTACGAAAATTCATCGAGATGCACCTCACGCGCACTGCTCTCCATGGACACGAGAAGCGCCGCGCGGTTGCACTTTGGCGTCTGTCACAGAAACCAAGCGCACGTAGTCATAGCGCGACTCGGGAATCGAGATCGGCTTCGAGACACGTGCGCAGCCATAATGTTGTCGTGGACAACGTCCGGCGGAAAATGCCACGGGAAATGTGTGTCACGACAACAGGCACAGGTGGGGCGACGTCTATGAAAATTGTGCGGATTACTGTAACGAAGGCCGCACAAATTGACGCAATGCCACAGAACTTCGTGCGATTGACTGCTAAAATGCGCAGTCATTACGTAAAAATCATGGGAGTGGTGCGTACAGTGTCTGGGCACCACCCATATAGGCACGAAAGTGCAGAAGCCCCATCGGCATGCACAGAGAGTGCAGCGCGGAAACACCATCCCCTGCTGCACTTCCCGAAATATTCCGGGAATCGCAATCTCAGCCGTTACCGGTAAACGAGTACGGCGAGAGAGAGAAACAAGCTCACGAGCTCCTTCCCCCGGCGGCCTGCGAAATCCAGGCCCACACACCCAAACCTCGTCGAGCACAAACCACAACCAAAGCTTTCACGACGTCGCACTGTACGACGTTCGGTACAGGTGTACCGAGGCCCGTGTTGTTGGCTACGGCTCGAGTGCGAGTGTATGGGAAATACGGTGCGACGCGCATCGCGCGCGCACTGCTAGATCAAGGTTCGGAAACTTCGTTTATTTCCGCAAGTTTGGTGAATGACCTCCAACTTGTACGAAGGAAAACCCCAGCCACGGTAACGGGCTTGGGAGGAGACCGAACGACAACGATCAAATACAGTGTCGGGATGTGTCTCAGCGCGAAAAAAGGTCGAACACCGACCTGTACGGTCGACGCGTACGTCGTGCCCAGAATCACGACCTACGCACCCACGTCAGCGAAACCGCTCGGCTACGAAGCGTTCCGGGACCTACCTCTCGCCGACCCTGACCACAACGCTGATCAAAATATTGAAATTTTGATCGGCGCGGACTTATATGCACAGATTATGCGACCGGGATTCGTCGCATAACAGCGGAAGGTCCGATAGCCCAAGAAACTGCATTCGGCTGGGTTATTTCCGGACCGATACCCGCAGTGGGCAAAACCCAGAATCCAGTACGGACGCTACACTGCACCGTACTCGAATCGCTGGATAACGCCATTCGAAAATTCTGGGAAACGGAGGAAATTCCCGCAACCTCGGTGCGTACAAAGTCCGAGGAAGATTGCGAGGCATTTTTCCGAAAAACCGTCGTCCGTGACGAAACTGGGAGGTTTCTAGTTCGACTCCCTTTCAATTGCCCGAGACCGGAGGAGGCGTTAGGAAATTCATTCCATATCGCGCTCTCGGCACTCCACAAGGCTACGAAAGAAATTAGACACGAACCCGGTTCTCGGTAAAGAATACTCGGAGTTTCTAACCGAGTATGAGTGGCAAGGTCATATGACTCGTATCGAGCCTATTGACCGATCCAGACTCTATATACCACACCGAGCGGTCATACGTACGGACAGTACGACCACAAAACTAAGGGTCGTATTTAATGCAACCAGTAGGACGACTGGAGGTCGCTCCCTAAACGACATCCTACACGTAGGTCCGAAATTACAAAACGACATCACCTCGGTATTGACGAGGTGGCGTTTGTATGAATACGTGTTGGTGGCCGACATCGAGAAAATGTTTAGACAAATTCTCGTCGCACCACAGGATCGTCGATTCCAATGCATCGTATGGTGCGCTCCAGAAACCGAACAGCTGAAAGCGTTCGAGTTAAATACCGTGACATACGGAACGGCGTGCGCCCCTGGGTACTTGTCGATGCGTACCCTTCTCGAAGTTAAAGAGCAGGATGGGAAAAAATTCCCCTTAGCCGCTCCGATTCTCGAGAAGGACATTTACGTCGACGATGTATTTATGGGAGCACCAGATAAACCCTTGCTGGAGAAAATTCGCAAGCAAGTATGCGAGCTTCTGCAAGGGGGTGGGTTTCAGCTGAGAAAGTGGGCAGGAAATTCGCCGCAGCTACTGCAAAATATCCCCCACAGCGCTCACTCCCACGCCGTAGACCTCACTTTGTTCGAGGATTCCGAACTAAAAGTGCTCGGTCTACGATGGATCCCGTCTGGAGATTATTTTTATTTCAATCTCCAACGGTTTCAACCATCAGCAACGCCGATGACAAACAGGAATTTGTTCTCGGAAATTGCCAAGCTGTTCGATCCGCTCGGCTGGTTATCACCAGTCGTAATTCGCGCGAAGGTTTTGATGCAGTCCCAATGGCTGGAGAAAATCCAGTGGGACGACCAAATCTCAGCGAATACGCAACGAACGTGGAATGCGTTTTGCGCGGATTGGAGCAGCTTAAAGAAATTAAAAATTCCCCGGTGGATACGTTACGGAGCAGATACTGTGTCCGTGGAGTTGCACGGATTCTGCGACGCTTCACTCGCAGCCTATTCCGCCGTCACGTACTTGCGCGTGACGACGACAAACAATGACGTTATTACGACATTAATGATGGCAATAACGCTGGTGGAACCGATAAAAAATCACTCCATACCCGATATTGAATTTAAGGTGGCTCTGCTCATCTCAGAGCTCGTCGTGCACGAAAAACGGTCACTGTCCTTGAAGGTAGACCGTATTATCTGTTGGACAGATTCTACGATTGCACTCGCTTGGTTGGGAAAGCATGCGTCTACATGGAAGGTTGTGGTTGCCAACCGGGTGTCAAAAATCCAGACTATGCTTCCGAACGCTGAATGGTATCATGTTCCCACCCGCTCAAATCCCGCAGATTTAAATTCGCGTGGAGTAGAAGCGGCGGAACTTCTTCAGTCGGAACTTTGGATTTCCGGGCCGTCGTGGCTTCGACAGGCGGAAGAAAGTTGGCCAAAAATGCCCGCTTCACTCGAGACCGAGGAGGGTAAACGCGTTTCGCATACCCTTGTAGCAACTCCGGAGAAAGAATGGGAGTTTGTCTTCCGATTCTCCAAATGGAATAAGCTACTACGCGTCACCGCCTACTGCCTTCGGTTGCGAAGGGCACGGGACGGAAAGCGTCGGTCATACGACGCCAAGGTTGTCGAAGCATCGGAAATGCGGCGTGCAACGGAAAGAATTGCACGCTATTTACAACGCACGCACTTTGCAGACGAATACCAATGCTTGAAAAAGCACCGTATTATCCCTGCAAAGTCTCCATTAAAGCCTAAACCCCTTTCTCGACGACAGAGATGTCTTAAGGGTGAGTGGAAGATTGGAGAATGCTGCATTAACATGGGAAACCAAACACCCGATAATTCTGCCAAAGCACCATGTTTCGAACATGATAAGAAGGCAATGCCACGTGGACACGTTGCACGGGGGTTTGCAACTGACCATGTACACGGTGAGACAGAAATTCTGGATCATCGGAGGTCGTAACGCAGCGCGTACGGTTATCCAAAAATGCATGCGATGCGTGAGATGGAATGCAACCACCTCCACGCAGTTAATGCAGGATTTAATACCGGAACGCAGCCGAGCAGCTCGACCTTTCTCGAACTGCGGAGTGGACTATGCGGGACCATACCGAGTCCGAGACTCCGCAGGGCGTGGGAAAACGGCTCATAAAGCTTACATAGCAGTGTTTATCTGTTTCGCTACAAAAGCCGTCCACGTCGAACTCGTTCACGATTATACCACGAGTGCATTCCTGGCCGCCCTTGACCGATTCATCGCCCGTCGAGGAGTTCCGTCCTGCATGTTCAGTGACAACGGAACAAACTTCGTCGGAGCGGATAGAGAATTGAGAGAGCATTTTAATATCGTGTATAATACACACGAAATGCGGAGTACGTGCAGCCAGAAGGGTATTAAGTGGAAATTCAATCCACCCAGTGCACCACATTTTAGCGGTATGCAAGAAGCCGGCGTGAAATCGGTGAAACATCACCTAAAACGCATAATCGGCGACTTCACTCCCACGAGCGAGGAAATGCAGACCTTGCTCTGCAAAATCGAAGCGAGTTTAAACTCAAGACCGATCGCCGCATTGAGTGATTGTCCCGAGGACTATGCACCTCTCACGCCGGGTCATTTTTAATCGGATGTCCGATAAACGCACTTCCGGTTGAGTCAGTGGAAAATGAAAATCTCTCGCGGCTCACGCGATGGAGAGCGATTCAGAAATTCCCACGAGCAACTCTGGAGACATTGGACGCGTGATTATCTCATGCACCTCCAAAACCGCTATAAGTGGCGTAACGCTCCAGGGCAGTTAAAACCAAACGATTTGGTTTTAGTGCAGAACCCCTTCTACCCCCAATCAATGGGAAATCGGGAGAATCGAGGAAATCTTCCCGGGTAAGGACAGGCTCGTGCGGGTTGTAAAGTACGCACAGCCACTTCCACCACACGACCGATCACACGTCTGTGTAAATTGCCCGTGGAAGAGTCGACACAGACAAAGACGACGCTATCGGGACATAAGAAATCCCGAATCACAGGTTAGAACGAGACAGGAAGTGAGATCCGCCGTTGGTAAGAGCAACGGTGTTGATTACCACATATCCCGCGTCTTGGTGACAATCGGTGAGAGGGGAACCTATTCCCTACCATCCCGGTAACAATTAAGGAAGGGAGCGATTCGCGCGCGTCCTAGGTTTTAAAAGCAGGACCCGTCGGCCGAATTCGCTTAGTTCCAAGTTACACGCGGAAACATTAAAACAAAAAAAAAAGAAAAAGTTCCAAAATGTCCTCCAGCGACGAGAGTGTGGAAACGGTGGTGGAGTCGACCCGTGACACACAGATCGACGAACAGTTCGACCAACTGTTAAAGTTGGTCGATACAACGCGACCACTCCCGACCGCCCCCGCTACGGAGGGACCACAGGCCGGAACGTCGGCCACCGTGGAAACGCCAGCACCGACCCAGGAGTTCATCTTGAACCTGGGGCAGGATGTCCTCCGCATCCCCGCCCACGTGCCGTGGACCACCCGGAGGATGAAGGCCAAGGTGCCCGGAGGCTTCTTCCGGTTGAAGTGGGCGAGGGGAGGCAGACTGACAGACTGCAACTACCGGGCCAACGACGGCCCGCCACCCCCGAGGCATAGAGCAGGTCAGGCTTCAGGAGCAGAACGCCGCCAGGCGCCGCCCGCACCATCCACAAGGAGGGAGAGCCGGTCGAATCGAGCTCGGGGCAGGCAGAGGCGCCAAGGGCCCTCTCCCAGGGCCGAAATCGACCAGACGGCGCTGCAGGAGGCGGTCCTGACCACCCTCCACATCCTGGAGGCAAGACGGGCCATCTCTCGCCGTTAAGTAAGTACCTTAATTTTTCAATAAATTAAGTGTATGTCGACCTTCTCGAAAGCGGATCAAACGTGACCGCGAATTACCGCTCCTCTGGATTATTGCACGGACCGTGCAAGGGGGGCGGTATGTTTAAATATCGCGTTAATTCGATGCGTATAAGAATAGTAAAATATTATTCGTCACCCGGTATTGTTTTTCTGCGTATGTAACCAACTCGAGACGGTTCGACTCTCGTGTCCGCTACGCGAAAACAAGACAGGTTATAAAAACTGTCACATACGGATTTCTTCGAAACATCACGCGATCCACGAAATTACGCGTGATTTCGAGCTAACGTTTCGGCGCGTGTATAAAGAGAAGGTACGACAATAATAAGTTGGACAAAGACGAAATCAAATTCGTCTACAGCGCCGCTAGTCGGAGATTCGCCCCTCCGAATTCGACTAACCGCGCTGGATCGTCACTCTGAATTTGGAATCGGTAGAGAGCACATGGGCATACGATCCCGCTCCCTTAAATTCCAAAACGACCGACTAGTTCCGAGCTCCTCGAACTATCGGAGAAATTACAAACGTGGAAAGGAAGTAAAAACGAAAAATAGGATAGGCAAGCGATCCGGTAAAGTCTTAACTTCCAAACACGTTAATTTATTTCAATTAAAATTAGAGTCGGAAGCGAAAGAAAGGTCTCGACGAAAACGGATAGAGAACCCATCCGGTGCCGTCGATACCTCCATAATCGCTTACCTATTAAACAGATCAGATCGGAATACGACCTGATAAATTAATTTATTGACTGTCGAATCTCGCAGGTTAAAATCCGAGATTTCGAATTCAGCAGTGGGTACGATCCACCTCAGCCTGAATACAGACACGTATCGCTGTAATCAGAGGTCGTGTCCGAAGTATTCAGCAGTGGCTACGACCCACCTTGGGCTGAAAAATAAAAAAGTAAAAGAAAACACGTACCGCTGCAATCAGAGGTCGTGTTTAAGGTATCGAGGTTGACTCTCGTACCTCTCTTGTAAATCAAACGGTTCGTAACCCACAATCCAGGGGTGTATAAAATACCCTGGGTGGATTTACCACCTTCTAGTCGAAGTGTGGGACAACTTTCACTCCCAGCTTACGACGAACAGCGGAATACCTCCAAAGATCGCCAGTCTAGTACGGTCACTGTGCGTAGGACGTTAATTCATCAAGCTACGTGGTGTCAGGCCCAATCGTAAGTCGACCCAAGGGCGCCGTTGGCACACCTGCATCACACCGTGCCCGTACGCACGCCATAAGGTGGTAAAGGGCCGAGGAGCGGGTACGGTTGCAGCATTACACCCTCCACCCGTTACCCTCTCCTACGACATTCAAAACCTGCAGTCGAGGAATAAACGTGGTTGAATCTTGTAGTCCCAATACTGCATTAAGAAGTTCCCTTTAAATTGAGAATTTAAAGGGAACACTAAATCATCGACAGTCCACTAGCTTAGCCGCGTAACGCGACAGCTGATTTTCCCGCTCCTGAGCGCGACGAGCATAATCAGGAGCGCGTGTATATTAAAACGAGACGGAAAGCGTGACTCACGTTGCCGAATATTTACACATCGTTCCGTCTCTTTTCGTTTCAGAACAGCGTGACACGAGCAGCCGCCAGACGACGGCCAGGCGGATCACGCGTCCTAAACAAAAGTAAAGGCTGTAATTCAAGGGCCAAATATTAAAATAAAAGACGTCGTCGAGTTTTCGACGACGTGAAAATCTATATAACGTGTGATAATTACTTTTCATCCTCCTATTCCCTCGTGATCCGGACCCCCGTTAGACGAGGTTCTCAAATCAGTGTTTGAGCCCTCCACATTCTAACATTATGCAATCTTTAAACAATACTCGTACAGATCCCACGAGCGAAAACTAATGCTCAGGTTTTTGCCCACTTTCCAAAGCATGTAGCAGCGATAGCTTATTAACATCGTTTAGCGTCACATGAGGCATCCGCCATTGCACTTTAAGTAATTCAATTTCTGGTTCCAACGTTGGAGACCCAATTAGAGAATTGTTATCGTTGCGCGATCGTATTAAAATCAATTCGTGACGCGCATTAATAACCATGCGTTTGTAGTCCTCGCAAAATCCCAGCAAATATTTGAGCGGGACGCAAAAATTGAAATGATTTTTCACTACCAACTCATCGCGTCGTTTCAAGCCCCATCCAGCATTCTCCATATTTTTGTCTTCATCGGATGTCAGTGATACATAATTTTTAAGCGTGCTAGTTATTCCAACGTTTCTGTTGCGATCAATCTCCACACCATTCAGCTCATATCGAATCTCATCAAATATGAACGCTATGCAATTATTTCCCAACATCACCGTTGAAGCATCATTTGGCTTATGTATCGTCAATTTCCCCTCCACGTAGAGGAAACTTTCACACGGCAATGTGTATAAATCAGATCTGCATATACCACGAAAGGGAGCCGCTCCTTCCTATCGTGGTTGCTGAAATTGAGCAGATTGTCGCCTTCGCTGGGCAGCAGAATGGCGCAGTTGTTTATCTGCCCGCAGTCCAGCGAATGCACCTCCAACTTCTCGGTAGATCCGAAGTAGTGCATGCATCTGTAAACCCCAAAAAAAAAATTTATTCAATTTCACATATATTTCAACATTTTTTAAACATTTCATAAATTTTTTTTTTATACATACCGATCGGAGATAAATTTCTTGGCTTTGTGCCTGCTCAGCTGCATGCCCACCAGCCTGGACAAGTCCTTAATGCATGCAAAGTGCCCTACATCGCCATGTTCTTGATTCGGCGTGTAAAGCAAGTTTACATGTCTGCCCCTCTTCTGGCTGGTGAGGTGCAGCGGGAAGACTGTTGGCCCCTTCTTCATCTTCTCCTCGAAGCTGTAGACATTGACGGAGATGTCGTTCAGCCGTTCAAACTTCCTAATATACCCCAGAGACATTAGGAACTCAATGCCCTGGAGAATTAGGATCGACGTATACTGCGGGTATGAACCTGGACGTTCAGGATATTTTTTTGCTGGATGTAGAGCTGCGACAACTGCCCACGCGAAACATGCGTTGTCCGAGGATTGTATGCTTATTGTTGCCCTCTTCAGCATGATTTCTCGCGGCAACTTGAAGTGACACCCCGCGCGGAGTGGATTATACTTATTGACATTGACGGTCAGATTCATGATTCTCGCCAATGCCCATCCGCTGTCGCGTTCCTGAAACTCTTCCAGCGGTGCCAGGGTGGATTCGACGACGCATCGCTGGTACCACTCCTGCAGATCGGATGTGTGGAAGAGTTCACAGTTTCGGGTGTTGATGCTTTTACAAGCATGCTTGTCACCTGCCACAAATTCGCCGTTGAACACCGTGTTCACTTTGAGGTTTCGATGTTTCTTCAAAGTGTCCCGAACATGCTCCAGCACAATGGTCTCTGCATCCTGGAGGAAGTTGCGCGGTTCGATATTATTCGAATTTAGGATGACACCTGTTAATACGCGAGTGTCGAACGCAGTGTGTATTTCACGCCACAAAAGTCCCGTACTCGAATGTCCGGCACCTTCACGCGCGAAACGTCTGCGCACCAAATGTTTCAATCCTTCGAGTCGCGCGATTCGAGCAACCAACGATTGTCGAACACCGATCGATAATCGCGGGCGTTTCAGGCGGCTGTGTTCTTCCAAAGATTCGATACACTCGTTGCACCGTTCTTCCCACGCGAGGTACTCTTCCTGCGAAATCAATCGTTCGGATTGATCCAACAATTGGCGTTCTACTTGTGCGAATTGTTCCATGATTGTAAATGGAATGTAAATGTAAATGTAAATGTAAATGTAATATCCTTTTTTTTCAATGCAACACGTTGTAACTATTTGAGGCCTTGTGCAGTTTAAAGCGTGCTTTTATACCAGCACAGCAATTTGGTATCTCTACCTAACTCTTTCGGTGTCTCTCCTCCCTCCCTCAAATGCATTGCATGCCAACATGGTTCTATGCAGTTTCTGCTGATATCGCATAATTCTAAGATTCAGCGCTTCCACAGATATTATATTATATTACATTCAACACGTGTCGAGACTTTTATCCTTGGAGGCCCAAGTTACATGCAATCGCGCGATATGCTGCGATGTTAAGATTGAACAAAAGCATTATGGGGGAAAAATGGTAGCTTTAGAATAAAATATTCAGCGCTTCCACAGATATTATATTACATTCAACACGTGTCGAGACTTTTATCCTTGGAGGCCCAAGTTACATGCAATACCAATGTTTATGGCATTTATTACATGTAAATATTATATCAGTTATTGTGGGTTCCAGAACGATCCGTCTCCGCCGCCCTCCCCATCGCCGCCTACAACGCCGACGCCGCCGGAGACACCGACGCCACCGGAAATACCATCGCCGCCGGCGAACTGGCGCGAGCGGGTGGAATTATTACATCGTCATTTTCCACATTTCCGGTGGCCGCGGATGCAGCAGCCATTTGCGGACGTCGATGGGCCTCTAAGGCCGCCACGACAAATTCAACGGCTTGCGTCGCCACTGCCACCGCCGCCGCCGTCTCCTCCGCCGGAGGAATAATTTTTTTTATTTTTAATTTTTAATTTTTTTATTTTTTATTTTTTATTTTTTTATTTTTTTATTTTTATTTTTTTATTTTTTTGTATTTTTTTCTTTTTATATAAACATAACAAAAAATATATAGTATCATTTAAAACATATATTATTTCTCCAATTTTATTTCACCCGTCTTCCACCTTATCTCCTCGCATAATTCTAAGATTCGACGTTTCAAAAAAAAACAATATATTCTTCTATTGTAACAATATAGTATCATTTAAAACATATATTATTTCTCCAATTTTATTTACCCGTCTTCCACATTCTCTCCTCGCATAAATCTAAGGCTGGACCGACGATTTAATTTATATTTTATATTTTAATCCGTTGGACGCAGCGTGTCGCGAACACGATATTGCATATTCGCGTAGCAACGACTTCGTCGAAAGGCACGCAGCAGATAACGTACTCGCTGACAAAGCGCGAAAACGCATCGTTGCGCGAGACTCGACTCGACTCTAGATGAAAGAGGAGCTGCAATTTTTCGAGTAAATTTTTCACATTTAGTATACAGTATGAAACTTTTTATTTCTTGTGTTTCGCAATGATATTAACCATTTTCTATAACGCGTTTTGCAAGAGTTTGACCAAACCTAACCACAGTGAACTATAAAAATCTGAATTTATACGAGTACTAGAATAATAAATAGAAAGAATATATTTACGAGCCGAATGATGTGTTGTTTTTTTTCGCTAGCTGTAAATATTTTCTTAGGAGAACATTATGTAATTATTTTTTTTTTAGATATCATCAAAAGTACCGAGAACGCCGAAAAGACAATAAAAAATGCCTGTGGGTGTTGAAAAAAATTTTCGGGGGTCATCCCCTCCCTCGGTTCGGTATGAAAAGTTTTCGGGGATCATTCCCCCCCCTCTTAAAAAATTTCCGACGGCGGGCCAGGTCTGGAGAGGTCTCCGTGGCGGCTCGGCCTGGACTAATCCCCTGACAACCCCCACTCCGCGGCTCGTGTGCGCGCTACCACTCTTCCACTCCCCACAGGCCCCGCGCCACACTCCCCCACGCGCCCTGCCTTCCCCTCGTCGCACGCTCCCCTCATTGCCCCATGGGTTAGTATCCCCATAGCTATACTACTGAACACCTTCTGTCTCCCACGCTTGGTCACGGGAAAACTGCTGGACAAGCTCCTGTTTACGAAACCAATAGATACCGGTGACCTGGCTAGTATGCAGCAGGTCACCGAGGGTTGCACACAGGCGCTCGCCGCCCTTGATAAAAAGGGCACGCCCGAACAGCAGCGGGACTGGTTACTCGCGCATTGGGCGAAGCAAAAATTCTCGCCGGCGCTAGAGTTGGAATGGCAGAAAACGTTGAACCTCGCAACAGAGTATCCCACGTTTGAGGACGTGCGGAGGTTCCTGGAAATGCACTCCCGCGCACTGCTCTCCATGGATGAGAAGCGACGGGGGTCGGCCATTGCATCTGCCACACATGATAACGCACGTAGTCGAAGCTCGACTCGGGAATCGAGATCGGCCTCGAGACACGTGCGCAGCCACAATGTTGTCAAGGACAACCTTTGGGCGGGACCGCCTCGTGGCAAAAGTATCGAAAACAGACCAGCTGGGGCCACGTCAAGGACACCGTGCGCAGTCTGTGCCGGACCGCACCACGTGACGACGTGCGAAAACCTCTTGCAAATGACACCAAGCAAGCGCAGTCTATACGTAAGAAATTGTGGGTGGTACTTACAGTGCCTGGGCGCTAACCACCACGCAAAAGACTGCAGAAGCCCCATCGTCTGTACAAAGTGCAACGGGAGGCACCATCCCCTGCTGCACGTCGACGTAAGCCGGGAACCTCGAAACCAGCCGTTACCGAAAAACGAGTACGACCATGGGGCGAGAACGAACGAAAAAGCCCCGGCTCGTCGGTCTGTAAATTTCAGATCGAAATCCAGAACCTCGCGCAACACGAACACAACGCAAGCCGCAACGTCACATTGTACGACGTTCGGTACAGGTGTACCGAGGCCCGTGTTGTTGGCTACGGCTCGAGTGCGAGCGTTCTGTAAATACGGTGCGTCGCGAATCGTGCGAGCACTGCTTGATCAAGGGTCCGAAACTTCCTTCATTTCTGCGAGTTTGGTGAATGACCTCCAACTCGCTCGAAGGAAAACTCCAGCCACGGTCACTGGTTTGGGAGGGGATCGAACCCAAATGATCAAATACAGTGTCGGGCTGAGTCTGAGTGCGAAAGAAGGTAGGATACCGACCTGCACGGTCGACGCGTACGTCGTGCCTCGAATCACGACCTACGCACCCATGTCCTTGGACACGCTCGGCTATGAAGCGCTCGGGGACCTACCTCTCGCCGACCCCGGCCTCACGACCGATCAAACTATCGAAGTTTTGATCGGTGCAGACTTATACGCACAAATTATGCGACCGGGATTCCGTCGCGTAACAGCGGAGGGTCCGATAGCCCAAGAGACTGCGTTCGGTTGGGTGATTTCCGGACCGATAAGTGCAGTGGGAAAACTCCAGAATCCAGTACGGACGCTACACTGCACCGTACTCGAATCGCTGGATCACGCGATTCGAAAATTCTGGGAAACGGAGGAGATTCCCGCGACCTCTGTGCGTACAAAGTCAGAGGAAGAATGCGAAGCATTCTATAAGAAAACCGTCGTCCGAGACAAAACTGGGATGTTTCAAGTGCGACTCCCATTTAATTGCCCGAAACCGGAGGAAACGATCGGAAAGTCGTTCCACATAGCGTTTTCGGCTCTCGCAAGGTTGCGAAAGAAATTAGACACGAACCCGACTCTCGGTAAAGAATACTCGGAGGTTTTAAACGAGTATGAGTCGCAAGGTCACATGACTCGAATCGAGCCTATTGACCGTTCTAGACTCTATATACCACACAGAGCGGTCGTCCGTACGGACAGTACGACCACCAAGTTACGGGTCGTGTTCAACGCAACCTGTAGGACGGCGGAGGTCGCTCCCTAAAGAACATCCTACACGTCGGTCCAAAATTGCAAAACGATATCACCTCGGTATTAACGAGGTGGCGTTTGTATAAATACGTGCTGGTGGCCGACATTGAGAAAATGTTTCGACAAATTCTCGTAGCACCACAGGATCGTCAATTCCAATGCATCGTTTGGAGTGCACCCGAAACCGAACAGCGAAAAGCGTTCGAGTTAAATACCGTTACATACGGAACAGCGTGCGCTCCGTACTTATCGATGCGTACCCTTCGAATTAAAAGAGCAGGATGGAGGAAAATTCCCTTGGCTGCTCTGATTCTCGAGAAGGACATTTACGTCGATGACGTATTTTGGGAGCACCAGACAAGCCCTTGCTGGAGAAAATCCGCACGCAAGTATGCGAGCTCCTGCAAAGAGGTGGGTTTGTTGAGAAAATGGGCAGGAAACTCGCAGCAACTATTGCGAAATATCCCCACAGCGCTCATTTCCCACGCCGCAGACCTCACCTTGTTCGAGGATTCCGAACTGAAAGTGCTCGGTCTACGTTGGATACCGTCTGGTGATTATTTTTATTTCAATCTCCAACAATTTCAACCATCGGCGTTACCGATGACTAAGAGAAATCTGTTTTCGGAGATTGCCAAGCTGTTCGATCCGCTCGGCTGGTTATCACCAGTAGTAATACGCGCGAAAATTTTGATGCAGTCCCAGTGGCTGGAGAAAATCCAGTGGGACGACCAAATCTCCGCGGACACGCAACGTACGTACACAACAACAACGTACGGACCATGTACACGGTGAGACAGAAATTCTGGATCATCGGCTGTCGTAACGCGACGCGTACGGTTATCCATGGTTGCATGCGCTGCGTGAGATGGAATGCAACAGCGTCCACGCAGATAATGCAGGATTTAATTCCGGAACGCACCCGCGCGGCACGACCTTTCTCGAATTGCGGAGTAGATTACGCGGGACCCTTTCGAGTCCGCGACTCCGCCGGTCGAGGTAAAACGGCCCACAAAGCTTACATAGCGGTATTCGTTTGTTTCGCTACATGAGCCGTACATATCGAACTCGTTCACGATTACACAACGAGTGCTTTCTTGGCCGCCCTTGACCGATTCATCGCTCGCCGCGGAGTTCCGTCCTGCGTGTTCAGTGACAACGGAACAAATTTCGTCGGAGCGGATCGAGAATTAAGAGAGCATTTCAATATCGTGTATAACACACGAGAAATGCGCAATACGTGCGGCCAGAAGGGTAGTAAGTGGAAATTCAATCCACCTATAGTGCACCGCATTTTAGCGGTATGCAGGAAGCCGGTGTGAAATCGGTGAAACATCATCTAAAACGCACCCTCGGCAACTTCAGTCCCACGAGCGAGGAGATGCAGACATTACTTTGCAAACTCGAAGCGAGTTTAAATTCGCGAAAGATCGCCGCTCTGAGTGATTGTCCAGAGGATTATGCGCCCCTCACACCGGGCCACTTTTTGATCGGAAGCCCGATGAATGCACTTCCGGTAGAGTCAGTGGAAAATGAAAATATCTCGCGGCTTACGCGATGGAGAGCTATTCAGAAATTCCACGAGCAACTCTGGAGGCTTTGGACGCGTGATTATCTCACGCACCTCCAGAACCGCTATAAGTGGCGTACCGCTCAAGTGCAACTAAAACCGAACGATTTGGTTCTAGTGCAAAACCCTCTTCTCTCCCCGAATCAATGGGAAATGGGAAGAATTGAGGAAATTTTCCCGGGCAAGGACAGGCACGTACGGGTTGTTAAAGTACGCACAGCCACTTCCACCTACACACGACCAATCACACGTCTGTGTAAATTGCCCATAGAAGAGTCGCTATCGATAACAGACGAAGACGACGCTAGCGGGACAAAAGAAATCCCGAATTCCACGTGAGAAAGAGACAGGAAGTGAGAACCGCCGTTGGTAACAACAACAGGTGTGGATCACCATGTGTCCTGTGTCTCGGTGACAAAACGGGGATAGGGAATCTATTCCCTACTATCCCGTTAACTGTTAAGGAAGGGAACAATTCGCGAGCGTCCTAGGTTTTAAAAAGCAGGACCGTTAGGCCGAATTCCTTCAGTTCCAAGTCACACGCGGAATAAGAAACCATGTCTTCAAGTGATGAGAGTGTGCAAACGGTCGTAGGGTCCCCAAGGGACCCGGCCATCGACCAACAGTTTCAACGGCTGTTGCAGCTGGGCGATATCACTCGGCCACCCACGGTCGCCCCGGAAGCGGTGGTAGCCCCGACGGCCGAAACACCACCCACGCCAGCGGAGACTCCTGGGCCGTCCCAGGAGTTTATCCTTAATTTGGGGCAGGACGTCCTCCGCGTACCGGCCCACGTGCCTTGGACGTCCAGGCGCTGCAAATGCAAGGTGCCCGGAGGTCACTTCCGGCTGAAGTGGGCCAGAGGAGGACGCCTAATTTACTGCGCTTACCGCGCGGACGCCAACCCGCCAACGCCAAGACCCGCGGCCACCTCACCGCAACCGGGCAGCAGCCGGACAACGCCCGTAACCTCTTGGGGTGAAAACCCTAGAGGACAACGCGGACGCCATCAGGAGGCGGGGGACCGTCGGGCCCGAGATCGGCAAGCCATGTCGCGGAGGCAGAGGGGGCAGCGGCTAGCCGGGCGAACGCCAGCAGGCCGTAGTAGTGTAGATGCGACGGCAATACACGAGGCGGTCATGACCACCCTCCAAATAATGGAGGGCAGACGAGCCTTCGCACGCCGATAATGTAAGTACTTTAATGTTTTTTAATTGAGTACACGGAAAATTTATCTCTGGTCGATCGACACGTGACCGCGAATTACCGCGCCTCCGTTTATTGCACGGACCATGCAAGGGGGGCGGTATGTTTAAATATCGCGTTAATTCGACGTGGAAGAATAGTAGAATATTATTCGTCACCCGGTATTGTTTTTCTGCGTATGTAACATATTCGAGAAATTTCGGCTCTCATGTCCGCTACGCGTAAACAAGACCGGATACAAAAACGGTCACATACGAATTTCTTCGAAACATCACGCGATCGACCAAACTACGCAGAATTTCAAGCTAACGTTTCGAAACGCGTAAGATAGAAAAGGAAAGACAATCGAAAGATAGACAAAGACAAACTCAAATTCGGCTACAGCGCCGCCAGTCGGAAATCGCTCTCCGAATTTGAGTCTCCTTGTTAAGCGAATCACTCTTGATTTGGAAACGGCCGAGAGCAGATGGGCATACGATCCCGCTCCTCCGTATATCCCAAGTGGAACGAATAGTGTCGAGCTTGTCGTTCTTTCTGAGCCAAAGTTAAGAACGTGGTGAAGAAGGTGAAGTGCGAGAACGGATTGGGGTCCGATCCGGTAACGCCAATACTTCCGCTACACGTTTTAGCTGGAGTTAAAAAGAGTCGGAAACGCAAGGAAGTGCAGTACATAAACGGATTGGGACACCATCCGGTACCAACGACACTTCCGTTTATAAAGAGGAATCTCGTGGGTTATATCCGAAAGTTTCTAGTTCAGCTGTGGGTAAAACCCACCTAAGACTGAGAAAAAGATACGTATCGTTGGACCGATCGGTCGTATCCGAAGTTTCGAGTTTGACCTTCGAACCTCCCTTGACTGTCGAACGGTTAAAACCCCACCTAGACGGGCCTTCGTGGTGTATTCCGTGGGTGGACTTGCCGCCCTCCAGTCGGTGCTAGGAATTTTAATTACGTGTCCAGCATCAGGCGACCTGCTGAAGCGGTATTTCGGAAATACGCCAATGTGTGCGTGGAATACCGCTCAATAGCAACAGTGGGAAACGTACGCTAACCGTAAGTCGTTGCGAACGCAGACAAGGTACAGTCCCACACCGTACACGTACGGATTACGAGGACGGTAAGAAACTGAGGATTCGACAACATTTGGAGCCTTACAACCTCCATCTGTTGCCCTTTCCTACGACGGTCGAGATCCCGCAGTATAGGAAGAATCGAGGTATAATCTCGTCTTCCTTAGAACTGAAATCAAACGTTTCCTGATTTAAAGAGAACATAAATAAATACAGTCCACCTGTTTCGCCGCGTAACGCAGCGGCAGAGAATCCCCGCTCCTGAGTGCGACAAGCACAGCTAGGAGCGCGAGAACTTCAGAACGAGACGGAAAACGTGACTAACGTTACCGTGTATTTACACCAAGTTCCGTCCTTTTTGTTACAGAGAAGAGTGACGCCAGCCGACGACTCGTCGAAGGAGAGGCGGATTACCGCGCCAGACGACGAGACAATTAATTTTTAATTTTACGTTTCAATTGTTAAAAGCGGCAAAAGGCCAAAAATTCTGTTTTTTCTCTCTGTAAATTTTTGTTCTGAATTATTTTATTTTATTTTTGATTATTACAAGTTTGCTATACGTTTCGTTTGTTTTGTTTTATTCTTTTTTTTCCAATAAACGGCGTCGTCGAAGACCGACGACGCGAAAATATAATTAAAACAAACGACTTACTTTTCCTACGTCCTACTCCTTCGTAATCCGGACACCCGTTAGACGAGGTTCTCAAATAAATATTTGACCCCTCCAAATTCTAACAAATATGTTACAGAAATCAACATTTTAAACAACTTTTTCCTATACATATAACCGTCGCTCGGCATTAGTTTTCGAGATATTTTCGAAAAACTGTCGGAACTAATGCATTAAATTCTGCCTGATCGTGTGCATCCGTGTTACACTTCACGCGTTAGTATGCGATCGTCGCCTTTCTACTGTTTTCCAGACAGCGGCTCGCTGACCAGTGATCATTCGAAACCTTGTGTACTTCTGGAAATAATACAAAATGAAATTATACGAATATTTAAATATATGTAATAATTATAATGATTTAATTGATTTTTTAATTGAAAAAAAGTGATCCATAATAGTATGTACATATTGCGTGAAGTGTGGAAGTGAAAACCCAATGACATTTGATCGTAATAATTTAGTATTTAGGTGCCACAATTATTGCTATTCTAAAAATCGAAATAAGAGAAAAGTGAAAATAAACTGCAATTCAAAAATTAGCGCATTACATAATACATGGTTTAGTGAAATACGCGCCCCTATTCAAGACATTTGTCGATTTATCGGCTACCATTTTATGATAAAACCACCGCGACAAGAATTTCTACAAAATGAACTAAACATATCATCGACGACATCTGTAGACTGGGCCAGTTTTTGTCGTGTGTTGTGTACATTGTGGGTGGGAAAACATTCCGTTCCAATCGGTGGTGGAAATGAAGTCGTCGAGATTGATGAGGCCAAGATTGGGAAACGAAAATTTAATAAAGGACGACTTCTTACGGGCCAATGGATATTTGAAGGAATTGAACGTTCCAGTAAACGTGCCTTTATCGTGCCAGTTCCAGACAGATCATCAGACACCTTGCTAGATATCATCCGGAAGTGGATCAAACCTGGGACCACCATTATATCCGATTGCTGGAAATCTTATGATTGCCTTCAACAAGAAGGATATATTCATTTAAGAGTGAATCATAGAATAAACTTTGTAGATCCACAAACGAAAGCGCACACACAAAATATCGAACGCTTATGGCGAGAAACAAGGGCAAATATTCCAAGATATGGTACACACCATAAATATTATGTTGGGTATTTAGCTGTATTTTTGTTCCAGCGCCAACACGATTTTGATAATTGAATAATAAAATTGGTTGATATTATGGCTGAAATATTTCCAACTGTAAATAGTAACAATTAAATATAAATAACCAAATTTTACGATTTTTATCTGAACTTGTGCCGGCTGCCTCACGGCAGCCGGGAATGGTAAATACCCTAACCTAACCTAATCTAATATTGTTGATTTCTATAACATATTCAAAAATCATTGAAATCGGAAGTACCGTCCGTAATCTAAATAATTACCAAACATTCTTTATTATAAAATCAAAGAATTATTATTTGTAATAATAGAACAATTAGAAAATAATTTCTAAAGTCTTACTTGATAAACTATATTCATACGATTTATTTCCACAGTATTGTTCTATTTCAAACATGATCAGGGGGTCTTAAGACGTGTATTTACGTGAAAATTTTTCATTCAGTATGGACTTTGGTTATGTGTAATTGGCTATATAGCTCGAAATGTAAAAATACCTGGGCAGTTGAGATTCGAAATTGTAAGCCACGAAGACGGATTTCAGCTGTTCAAAAGCAAGAAGGAAAGGCTTCCCGTTCACGTTCTTCATCCATTTCCCGAAGTTGCATGAAATGTTGACTGGGCGTAACATGTGCCACGTGCGGCAAGATGTCTGCTTTTCCAACCACTCCGTTAGGACGCTAAGGAAGTTCGTCGTCACTATTGTCGATTTCGATGCACTCAATTATGCCCGATCTGGCCACAGTGGCAACAACATTACGGAGGGCGATCTTCGACGGCAGCGCTACATGGAAATCAACCAACGGATCGCTGCGCCGCCACCGGAAAGAAATCAAACCGAGTAAGTCTAGGGAAATCGTTTTTACCAATGCCGATGGAATCTCGACGTAACGCTATTGTTGTGTATTTTAGCGGTGAATTTAAAATGAGAACGCGGGTTGGTGCTCGTGGAGCGCCGAACCGCTCTGCTCGTCGGAGTGTGGGAGTTTTAAATAAAACTATATTCAAGAGCTATTTTCAAATTAACTTCGTACTTTATTCGATCGGTTTCGCAAGCTGGTTAGCTACCATCTAATGCCCGTAGCGTTTCAAAGTCTCCTCCGAGGTCCTCGCCGAAGTCGTTGGCCAAATCCTCCTAGTCCAATCAGGATGAAGGATGCATCAGATCCAAGCGGTAGGCCGTCCTTCTGATGTACACATACGCCCCCGCGAATCGGCGTCTAACTTTCCCTCCGTCTTCGGGTGGTGGTGGAAACTCGGTGGAGCCGCGCTTTTCCGTTACACAGCGGGGTGCCTACGTGGGAAGAGAAAGTAGGCTCTGCTCCGAGGATCGAGAAAACAACCCTTGAAGGAAATTTATGATTTCCTTAGCGTCGCCAACACCTCTGGAGTCGATCGACACTCCTAAAGACTAACAAAGGACAAGGCCTTTTCAAGAGATTACGTGACTTACAAGAAACTCGCAATTCGTTTCGAGGTCTGTTAATTGCGTCCTCTTCTTGTTTTCGAGCCCTACCCAAGATCTTTCCCACGCGTGCCACCAGCATCGCGCATTCTTAACGATATTCTCTCAATCACGCATAACCATCCGCTTTTGAATTTCGCTCCTAATTTACCTATCGATTATACATATTTCTGTGGCTACGTTCGCGTGGTCACACAACAATTAAGGTTGTGCGCGCAGTGCAGCACGGCGAGATCGCGTCCGCGTCCTTCCGCTTTCTTCGCGATGAAAGTATCTTCTTCGGGGAATCCCGACAGGTCCTCAGTTAGACTCATCAAGTGCAGACGCGTGTAAAAAACCGAGTGTAATATCAAACTAAAGAAATATATGGTGAGTTGTAATTATTTATTGACAACGAAGTAGGAGTGAGAGCGTATAGTTAGATACACGAAGATTGTCCTGCTTTCACGAGTTATTAATAAAGTTGAGGGTAGACGATCAACAAAGATTTGCACTTAACCAGTCTCTGAATTCAAGGACACTACAATTTGGCGACGAGAATGCGATGCTGGTCGAAAATTGTTATGTAAAAGTATACATCGAGAAAGTGGCACGTGAGGAACGTACATAACCTAAATCGACCACGTTTTCGACTTCACTGGACACGAACATAAGACGATTTACACAGTCGATATCGCCGGCTTTTACAAAAGGTAAGTCTTAACATTTAAGTCAACATTTTGTTCAAAAATATTCTATAAAAATCTCTGTAAGTTTCATCTCTCATGCTTCAAAAGTTTTTATACAGGTTTATCTCTTATGCATGCATGCAACTTAATTTAATTGGTTGTTTCATAAAACAAATTTATGGAAAAATGAAAAACATTTGTGATAAGTCCTATAAAAAAATTACAGTTTATTTGTAATTCATCAGTAAAAGAATCTAAATCTGTATTATCCAATAAACAAGATATAAAGACAGACATACAGTGCCAAACAAAAGTATTGGCACAGAGCGTATTTTCAAATAAAATGTTATGTAACTGTGAACAAAGCATAATATCTTCCTTATTTTTGGTATAAAATATAAGTTTGAGGTTTGAACATTAAGTATCTCACGAGACAAAGCGATTAAGTAGGCCTGTAATAATGAAAAATAATAACAAACACATACAGCGCAGTTTTTGACAAAACAAAAGTATTGGCACACTTATTATTTTATAATACAATATTCAATTTAATATTTTGTTTGTAATCCTTTTTGTCTTATTATACTTTCTAACCGATTAGGCATCGAATGTACTAAATTTTGTGTTACTTCTAAACCTATTTCGTTCCATTCCTTCGTAAGTGCATCTTTTAATTGCTCCTTTGTCAGAATAAGGAGTTTTCGGATCCTTCTTTCTAACTCATTCCATATGTGTTCAATCGATTTAAATCCGGCGATTGAGGAGGGGTTGGCAATGTATGGTGTGTATTAAAAACGATCCATTGGCGGACAATATAAGCAGTATGCTTGGGATTATGATCTTGTTGGAAATAGTAGTTTTCCCAAGATTTAATATTTCCACACTTTTTAAGTTTTGTTTCAAAATATTTAAATATACAAATTTATCCATAATACCATCTATAAAAACTAGTTCTCCAAGTCCGGAGGAACTCATACAACCCCATACTAATACATTACCACCCCGTGTTTAACAGTTGAGACTATGTTATGTGAATCCAACTCAGTATTACGCTTTCGCCATATTCTTATTTGACCATCAGATTTAAAAATATTAAATTTACTTTCGTCAGAGAAGAGTATTCTATCCCAAAATTCCTAAATTTTTGTGTACATACATCTCTGCAAACTCTAATCTGTTTTTTGATTAATTTTGCTGATCAATGGTTTTCTTCTAGCCACTCTTGAATTGTACCCGGCACTTTTAAGAACTCTCCGGGTAGTATAGGATGTACATCAACCTTATTTTCACTTTTCATTTGTGCCGCTATTTCTGTAGAGGCAACTTTAGGATTTTTTTTTACAATCTTGGTAATTGTCCGTTTATCTCGTTCTGGTAATTTCTGTAGACGACCACTTCGCGGAAGATTTTTTACATTTTGTTCGTCAGGAAACCGTTTAATGATATTTCTTACGGTGAAACGACTTCTATTTACTATTTTAGCTATCGTAGAATATGAATTTCCCTCTTTTGATAATTTTAATATAATTTTTCTCTCTGAAATTTTTGTTTCTCGTGCTTTTCGATACATTGTTGTGTTATTCACTTTATTACAGACAAACTTAGTAAGAAATAACAAATGAATATCAAATTGAATCTCGAGACTTCCTGGATACAACATTATTGTAAATATTATAAATATTTAGACACGTGTTTCATAGAAATTGTAACGCCGATATCCCCTCCAAGGCGCTGACCGAGCGTCGTCGCGCTATGTCTCCGCGGCCGATAATACCGCGCCCGGCCGCCAGGCGTCCGCGCCATCGCGCAACGTATCCCGCGAGGCGCTAATTAGTCACGCGACCGCTAGGCGGCCGCGAATTCGCGCAACCGAATACCGCATCCGCGGATTATAAGAACCGGGCTATCGGCCGGAGACGTCGGACTCGTGCCTAGCTCGCCGAAGCCAAATTAAGTGGTGAAGAGATTTATTTCCGTAGTTTCGCTACAAACTGCACGAGTCCGAATTTTTGGAAACACGAGAGTGCGAGGGGCACCCTCGTGACCGAACCGCCATACCTCCGTCAGTGGTTACCATAGTAACCGACCGTCCGCTCCTTGTATTCCTACCCGGGCCCTGCCAAGACGCCCGCCTTGTGGTAAGCGTCGGCAGGGTATTGCTTCAGCCCGCTTCCCGCCACGGCTTTGCTCTGACCTAACCCATCCGTCAATGGTTACCATAGTAACCGACAGTCCGCTCCTACCTTCCTACCGGGGCCCTACATCGTCGCCCGCCTTGTGGTAAGCGGCAGTAGGGCATGGTACTCCTACCCGATTCACCCCCTCAGCCGTTTCCGACGACCCACCGCCCGTCAGTGGTTACCATAGTAACCGACAGTCCGCTCCTACCTTCCTACCGGGGCCCTACATCGTCGCCCGCCTTGTGGTAAGCGGCAGTAGGGCATTGTACTCCTACCCGATTCACCCCCTCAGCCGTTTCCGACGACCCACCGCCCGTCAGTGGTTACCATAGTAACCGACAGTCCGATCCTAGTCTTCCTTCCCGGGCCCTGCCACCGTCGCCCGCCTTGTGGTAAGCGACGGCAGGGTATTGTCTCTCCCTCCCCCTCTACCGAGCGACCGAACGCTAAACCGTAGCTGCTAAGAACCCGTTAGTTTTTAAGATTATCCGCGTCCGCCGTTAAACATTGTCCGCGTCCGAACACTGTCTGCGTCCGCGTCCGCCGTTAAACATTGTCCGCGTCCGAACACTGTCTGCGTCCGCCGCCAAACATTGTCCGCGTCCACCGTTCGTCATAAGCTGTGTCCGCGTCCACCGTTTGTGGCAAACACTGCCTGCCTTGTACCGCAATAGCGAATAAACGTCTACAAAACCGAAACCGCCTCCGTCACTCAACGCACCGAACCTTGGGCAGCCGACTGAGTCGGCCACCACCTTCCTCCGCGTCCCCCGATCCAAAGCGGACCGTCACACGGGGGAACGGTCACAAAATATTAAATTTACAAGTGTGCCAATACTTTTGTTTCGTCGAAAACTGGCCTCTGTGTATTTGTTACTATTTTTCATTATTGCAGGTCTACTTAAACGCTTTATTTCACGAGATACTTAAAGTTCAAATCTCAAACTTATATTTTATACCAAAAATGTGGAAGACATTGTGCTTTATTCACAGCTACATAACATTTTATTTGAAAATACGGTCTGTGCCAATACTCTTGTTCGGCACTGTATATAAAGATAAAAAGAATATTTTTACCAGTATCTTCATATTCTTAAATATCTTAATTTTTTCCCCATTTGGCCTACTTACTTTAACAAATCTGAGTAAATCGTCAACATTATGTTTATATTTATTAACAAATGTCTTAACATAGAACTTAATATTATTAGTCGGACTACTCGTAAATTGAATCTGTGATACCTTAACTAAAGATATAGTTGTAGCTATAACGTTCAGATTACTCAAATTACTTCTACCACTTAACGTTGAGTCCGAATTACGATGGAGTGGGACTGTGTGGGAAAAGTAAATCGGTGCACTGTAAATTTCTTTCGCCTAGTCTGGAAGACTAGGCCGTTTATTTAAAAATGTTTGAAATTTAATAAAAAACAAGATTAAATAAAACAAAAATGAAGAAATTTATAATTTTAAAATCGCCAGGAAAAACCGAGCCCGTTAGCGGGCTCGTAAAAAACCTGGCCGTGGTCTCTGGCCACTACGGCTCGCGTCTCGGTCGTCTGCAACAGAAAGAGACCGAAATTCGGCTGTAAATACTTCACAACGTTCGTCGCGTTGTCTGACTCGCTTCAATCCACGCGCTCCTTACTCTGTTTATGGTAAACAGGAGCGGGATTCTTACACAGCGTTAAGCAGCTGTATTAGTGGACTGTATTATTGAACGTTTCTCGTGTGATCGAGAAACGTTCGATTGCAGTATGGGAAGGCGAGATTCTAATCTCGATTTTTCCTTGACTGCAAAGTTTGATTATTGCAGGAGTGGACAACGGGCGGAGGTTGTAAGGTTCGAATATTGTCCGCTCCGCGGCACTTCACCGTCTCCTGGTCCGTACGGGACCGGTGTGATGCAAGCCCTTAACTGCGCTAGAAACGTCTGAAGGTTAAGGTGCTTACACCACGGTGCCCTTTGAACGTCGCTCTACACCGAGTGTCCGTACACACTGGTGATTAGTGGCCGACGTTCGAGCCAATCGAATTCAGCCGAGAGCACCCAGGGAATACGCCAAATAAGGCCCCTATGGGGGTGGTACTCAAACTGAATTTCGATCCTCGGAAACGACGATTCCACCCAGGGTATATGCCACGAAGGCCCCTATAGGTGGGTGTTAGCACCGTGCAACAATCAATGGAGGATCGAGAAACTCTCTCGGTACCTCCTGCACGACCGCTTATGAAAACGGTACGTATCTCTTTGCACTTGCGTTTCGGAAACCACGTTCGTGCAGGTCGAAACCAGCTGGGAGCTCACCCAGGGTATATGCCACGAAGGCCCCTATGGGGGTGTTATCCTAAGCTCAGATTCGACCCTGGAACGGCGATCCCACCCAGGGTATTTTGCTAAAAAGGCGCCCTATAGGTGGGTTTTTATCACCGTGCAACTGTGGTTTTAGTACACGACCGCTGATTACAGCGATACGTGTTTCCTACGCACCGGTGGCGATAATCAAACACTATTCGAGTGTTAATTAGATTATCCAGCCACCGATTGGTTGTGCACAACGGTGGCGATAATCAAACACTATTCGAGTGTTAATTGATTATATTCAGCCACCGATTGTTTCTTGGACAATTGCTCAAGGTTTGAGAAAATTCTACGCATCGGTGGCGACAATCAAACACTATTCAAGTGTTAATTAGATTATTTTCAGCCACCGATTGCCTTTGTAAAATTACTCAGGTTTAGAGACAATTTTCCGTGTCCAAGTGGTTCGTTCACCGCAGAGATCGAGCTAAACGCACGAAACCGTGAGGTACGAAATTCGACTTGGATAAATTCTTTCGAATTCGCAGCAGTCTTGCTATCGTTCCGTGTCGGTTCCGTGGTGCAACGATACAATTAGACGAATCTAACAGATCGTATATAGCGATCACGGTATTAGACAAAGTCGGCTCTAGAGGTCCGAACTCGTCGAGAACCAGAAAGCGAGTGATTGTCGAGACAGACCCTCTTATCCGCGATCGCGAGAGGGGAAATATTCTGTCTCGTATTAATTTTGAATCCTCTCTGTTATTTCGGCGTAGTAACACCGGTTCTCATGGAACCGTTACTGGGCCGATCGCGTGACTATTATCGAAGGTAAATTTTGATTTTTTCTACACGGTATTGCTCCCGAAGCAGGTTACGACGCAGAGAAGGCTCTGGAATGTCGCGAACACTGAGGACAACACCGTATAAGAAATGTCCCCTTTTTCTATAGATCACGCGAGAATTTAACCGCCGTTTCTTATTAACGAATTAACGCGTTATTTAAACATTATGTCTTAATAAATTAATAATCAAAGTATCTCTATTATTATTATAATCAAGTAAGAGTGTTGCAATAGTATTAATATTATCTTTTATTAATACTGTGTATCTCTAATGTATAAATTTGATTAAATATTTTAAATCTGTAATTTGGAAAAATGAAAAGGGCTTGAATTTAAGGGGATATATTACTGTGACAGATTGAATGAATTGAAATTTTTGTATTATCATTTTTCAATGGTTGACGGTTTAAGAATGACTCCCTAAAATATTAAAGTTGTAACGGGAATGTGGTTTATTATTCACAAAAACAAAGATAAAACTTTACACTTGATTTTGCGATACGGTCGAGGGTTTACACGTACGGTTTTGTCACGGCGCGATTTAAAATCTAACTGGCGGAGGTAGTTTTGGTGATAGCCGAACTCGTAATTTGGTCGTTACTACGACTCGCGGATCGACTTTCTTGAGAAGGAGTGTGGAAGTGCCGTGGGCCGCGTAGGCAACGTCTTCTTCCACGAGAAGTGATGAGAGAGGATCTCTAGAGGTGCCGTCGGAGACGTCTTCCTCTAGCGTGTTGGACAAGCTTTTGGTACCGGTCACTGTATAGATCTCGGTTTCCTCGGCTTGGGCGTCGGGATGGTTTGGGATACAAGGTTGTGGAGTGCCGAACACCGTAAGCGTCGTCTGCTCGTAACCTCTGTAGTCTAACCTTGACTCGTTTGATTTGGAAATCTGTGGGCTATTTCTAGGAAAAGGACGGACCATGGAGAGAAGGGTTTTTCCTTTGCGCGGTACCTGCAGTCGCTCTGTACAGTGCCGCGTACGGGGTTTTTCCACCTCAGGGGCGTCGTCGTCACAGGTTCCTAAACGGGGCGCCGTGTTACAATGATGTTTATATCTAATTTTACACGCTACAAAGTAAAATTTACAAAAATGCATTTAGATGTAGAAAATGTAATATGCCTAATGCTTGAAATTAACTTCTCTTTTACTTTTGGACATTCATTTGAAACTCTTTTATTATTCCTACTGTGGTAATAGTTTTATATGAATAGAATGTATTTTGATCGAGATAATTGTGTGAATGAAAAGTATTTAGAATGTCTCGATACACGACTAAACTGGTTCAAATGGCAACTTATTTAGCTGTAAACCAATTTAACCAGTTAACTGTGATTGACGAGTATACTCGTCATGGAGAAGTGGCACGATTTTGTGTATTGACGAGTATACTCGTCATGCCTATAAAGTAGTTACATTGACTATTTAAATTGTAATTTTTGAGAAAAACAAAACATATTCTTAAATTTCAAGATGTTTAGAATATTTTGAGGCCATGGCGGAATAAAACAAGCAAATAAAAAATATAAATAATTTGAGATGAACTCATGCATCCCCGTATGCACCGGCTGAAACAACTTACCAGTTCGCATAACGAATTTATTTATGTGCAATGATAACGTTTTTTAGATGTTAGCCTAAAAGGGGCAAAGGCAAAAGTCAGAAAGTTGATTTATAATAGGGTTCCTTCAGGTATGGTTAGTCATGGGACAAATGCGTGACACCGACCAGGCGCTGAGCCTATTGATACCTACTGGCCCGAAGATATCTAGCTATCGAGTGGGTTTTTATTGCGTGTTTAGTTTAATATGTATGTAATATATGTGTATGTTAAACAAATAAGTAAATATTACTAATAAAATTGTCAATTTTATAAAATAAACCCATCTTTTTGATCCAATATCTTACCAGCGCAACTTACTCTGTGATTGACGAGTATACTCGTCATGGCTCGATTCTGGCGACACAAAACGGTGCGCGCTCTCAAACGAGCGTGCCACAGTTAACTGGTTAACAATAGCTATTCAGGATTATTACAAATCACGAAAGTTCACAATATTAAAATTGGATCACAGGGTATGCATATTGACACAAATGGAACATGCTCTGTGTTAAAGCACTCAGGGGCTCTAACTGTGTGGTTCCGGACGAGGGAGAAGATAGGGTAGAGAAATTGTTACAAGTTTTCAAATATCGTTTTCATTACAAAAATATCGAACCAAAAATATCAATTACAAAAACCTTAAACTAAAAAGAAAATAAATGAAACGACGGCTCTCCTTCGGCCGCGTCTCCTCCTTCCTTTTCCTTTCTAAGGTCTTCTGTAACAAAAATTATATAAGAAGTATAATTATTTTGCGGACAAGTCACCGATTACGCGCTCGTCAGCTGATTGTCTCGCGCTCCAGCGACAGACTGGTGTGCTTGGAGGGGAGAGCTAACTGGCCATTCAGCGCAATAGCTAGTGGACTGTATTATTTTGCTTTGGTCGGTGATAGTCGTTTTTTACGATATCACCGACGCGCACAACCGGGTAGACGAGGTTTTCCTCTGATCTACCGGGTTCGCTTCGCAATGCCACGGACGGGAAACCAAATGGAGGTTGTAAGGCTCCAAATGGCTATATCCCGCGAGCACGCTCACCGTGCGGATGACGTTCGAACGCCACCCACGCAAGAGGACATCTCGTCCAGGTACGGGTACCTCGTCGGCGGGTCCTCAGAAACGGCCTGCGGCCTACCCACGCAGCTGCCTCGACAGCGATTCCTTTCCTTGAAGAAATCGCCCGGCAGCCTGCCGTGGTCCCTCGTCGGCGGTTCCCTTCACGAGGAACTGGCCTGCGGCTCGCCGAATTAGGATGACGTCCTTTGCAATTCCTAACCACCCTACGGTCACAGCCCAGTGTGGTCGACTCACATCTGGTAGTGGGTGTAGCGGTGGAAGGCCGGTGCTTCGAACCCCTTTGCTCCAGTGGTCGCTTGTGCTCAACCTTGTCACCTCACGACTGGTTCACTGGAGCGGGTTCTCTAAAGCCCGGTGCACGGTGAGCACCGCGAAGTGATACCAATATCTGGGTATCCAACTTCCGGTTGCTCCTACGCCGTATAGCTCACACGGGTCGATGAAACCACAACTCCACCGGTCGGTGCACTCTATGTGGTACACCAGACGGGCGATTCGAGTGGGTTCCTCGATCCCTTCGAACGGCGAACCACCACCAGGCGATAACCAGTATGTCGGTATCTCCGTTACAGTGGCTCAAACCGTATTCAATGGGAAGAGACTCAAAGTGATTAACACCGAATCCCTAACGTCGCAGTCGCGGCAACGAACTGCAACGTTCAATCACAATCCTGCGTCTACGATCGTGTCACGCGCGGCGTGCACAGCGATCGCTTCAACAACAGGCAGATTGTCCTTTTATTCGAGAAAATCTCAAGTCGCTATGACGAGATTTTCCACGAATAAATGAATGTCCGCAAACTTGATCCGATTACGAGGAAAGAGATCGTCTCATTCTCCTCGGAGCTTCGTACGAAAATGGGAGAGATCGTCACAGGATCTGCTCCTGATCGCCGACGGCTCACGAATGATCCGTAACGATCTGCAAGCATCGACGGCCACGGCTGGGCTCCGTCACGCAAGCGCAGAGTCGCGTAGCGACGCATGGCGCAGCTGGGCCCGGGCGGCTACGCGCCGCATAGCCACGACGCGGCGCTGCCGCGTTTCGGCTGTCGATCTCGATTCGATAAATCGATTCTTCTCTCTCTCTCTCGGCGCTAACAAAACGATTTCTTGAATTTGTTCTAAAAATCGAGAATTCCAGTGAAGCTAGCTAGCAAAAACACGAAAATGGCCGCGGTATACTAATCTAACGAAGAAAAAATTCTCCGTCAGCAGAACCTTCGAGAATTACGCGAATTCATTATAGATACGGGCATCGCGGCCGAGATTTTACGTCTCGGACTCAGACGATATTTAAACACTCTGCCTTTCTGCTGCTGAGTGAAAACACAAAACAGCGACACATGACATTGGGTCGAAGGAAAAAGGAGATATAAATGAAGGAGATGAGGATGATCTTTCTACAGGAGATACGGTTTTGGATCCTGAAGTAGATCCCCTTTAGAAAGTTTAAAAACTCCAATGTTATTTCTTAGATAATTTGGTGCAAATCATTTTGAACACGTTTTTCTCAAAACCACATTTTTCAAACTGCGGGTCTCAATAATGCAGTCAATGATGAGATTTACTTAAAATTTTGTGTGGTGATCCCTAATACTATTTTCTTCAATTGCATGTACGGAATTTTCGATGGAATAATTAGTTTCGACGTTCTGTTAAAAGAAATATTGATGTGGTTACAGTTTTCTGAAAATATTTCCTTGAAAGTTTCATCATTTTTTAATAAATAATTATTTTTTAAAATCTGGACGTGCAACTGAAGCTACTGTCCTGCAGTTTAAGAAAATTGCATGATTTCTTGTTTCACAACTTGCAATGAAAAATTACACGTCCGCCCGTTTCTAGGAAATTTTTGGAAGCCTTTCACGCTGGTTCCTATTATGGTTAAAACAATTAATATTTTTATACGAAATTTTGAGAAGTAGTTCAAGAAATATACTTTCGAAGACATTGAACATTTATCAGAAGAAGTTCCATTGTTATGCACAAAAAATTGTTGAAAATTGCCCTTATTTTCAGCCGTTATAGTGGTTTCACCCCTTGCTGCATCAAATATCTTCAGATCACATTTCAATAGAAATCATAAGTAGACCTCTATGTAAAAAAATTTGATTTATTTTGTATAAAAAGAGTTCTCTTCTTGCCTTTATATTCAAAAATGGAAAATACGGTTTACTTTTACAGAAAAAGGGTTTAACATCCCAAACATTAAGTGTCATTGGTCCATTGCTTGGATATTTATCCAACACATTAAATAATGTAGTGTTATAATATAATAGCATGTCAATTATCTTAAATATCATGTTATATTCTTTATAGACTAAATTCTCAGTTTTCTTTATCGTCTTATCTTCTTTGGCATCTAATACGAATACTTTTGTGTGGTACTATTTTATAGAAAGTTCTATTAATAAATTATTTAATACATCTAAATCACAATTGGGTAATTCTAATGTAAGATAAGTACAGTCAATCAGAAAGACGAAGTTGCCAATATTAATTAATTAAACTACTGTTCTTAATATGGTAAACATTCTTTTTTATTCTTTATCTCTGAATATTGAGATTACACAAGTACGAAAATTTCATAAAAAATCTGGTGCGTTGTCGTTATCGAGGTACTTGTTCAAGAATTTTTTCCGGTTTTTCAATTTCAACTTCTAGGTGTGAAAAACTAAAAACGCAGAAAAATACGGATTTCGTCATGAACCTTTCGGGACACTAAATTTATATAATTACTGTAAACGCGTATTGTCATTGGTATTGTCCCCGAATTTTTTCAGACTTTGTGGTAGGGCGCGCCGTAGTTGCAAAAATCGAAAACCGTTTCTTTCCACGTTTTTCGCGTGAAAAAGTAACTTATACTTTGAATTTTTGTATTTCCTTTAATAGATAACTATATTCTATGTTTTGGAACATTTCTATGTGGAGCAGAACGGTGTATAGAATAGAAAAACAAAAATAAGTCACCAAATTATAGGTGCTATGCTCTAGCTTTGTATTCACTTAAATACACTACTGTTTTATTTTTTTTACGTTAAATGAATATACGTGTTTCGTTTAAAAATATCATACCTTTAATAACTCTGAATAGTAGAAACAGATTTTTTCAATCAAACGAACATAAACAGTCTATGCATATAGTTACGAATTGTTTTTGAAAACTAACATTTCACATTAATTTCAGTATAAGAGATGTTAAACAATAATCGTGGTTGACAAAGCAAATAAAGACGCAAAAAACGCTCCAAAAGTATATTTATACATATTTCAGGTTAAAATATTTGTAAAATACTTTTAGAACATTTATAAATAAATATAACGCATTGTTATATAGTTGGAATTTGGTAAAAAAAATAATAAAGAATAAAAATACTAAGTCCAGATGAGAGACTCGAACCTACGGTAGAAAAACTTCCAGCGGTTCCGCAGTCGGACACTGTGACGCGTTGCGCCAACGACCCCGTTAAAAATATCATTGATTTTTTAGGATATATACGCCCGATGATTGGCTTTACTTTATTTGTTTCAGTTGTTATAGTAATTCTGCTTAGTGTAGAAACATTATACATTCTACAAAACACTCATATATTGAAGAATGCATAAAAATTCAATGTGTAAGTTACTCTAATACATAGAAAATGAGGAAAAAATCGGTTCTAATTTTTTTTCACTGCGGCGCACCAAAATGAAAAATCTGAAAAAAATTGAGATAATAGTAATAGCAATACCTGTTTACTGTAAAAGTATAAAAGTAGTTCCGGACCTCCTTCAATACGTAATCGACATTTCTCTCGGCATTTTTTGCGGTTTTTTATTATTTACTACCTGGTTTTTCAATCAAAAAATCTGAACATCTTCCATTATATGTGCTCCGGTGCCCGAAATGTCTCTGAATTTTTTTACATTTTTTTACTCAATAAGGTAAGAGACATTGTACAAAAACATGATTTTCGTTTTCACCCCATTAATACCCCCACGGTCGAGATTTCAAGTTAAAAATTTGCACACAGTGGTTTTTTTCTGGATAAGCTATCGAATGACCCGTCGTTTGTTCAATTCGGTTTGGGGCACATTTGACCTCCTTATTCGGCCATACCCTTTGATAAAAGTTTGAAAACGGTCAATTTGATCGGTACTGGTAGGTTTAGTGTTAAACATATCAACAACAAATTACGTTAATATTGCAAAATATTATTAATCAAGAAAACTATTGTAGGATCAAGCCGGCTACAAGAGCAACGATTATCACGAATTATATAAGTAAAGTTTATTATATAAAAATGATCGTTTTCACACACCCCAGCTCACTCCGCATTAACCACTCGTTTCAATTGCTCTGCCCCCCCCCCCCCGCCGCCTTCACCTAATCTCACACACACACGCCCTGATACAAACCCTGCACGCATTCTGCATTCGTCTTCGCAATCTAGCAATCGATTGATTTGTTTATTCGGTTTGTTAAAAAGTTGATACTTTTAACTAAGAAGTCCGGATCGAGGAATAGGAGTTTACAGGGCAATTGATTACCAGAGTGTGGTTTTCTTTTCGTCTTCAAGATCGACCTTTTGTGTTCTCACGCTCCCGGCGTCGTTATTCGAACGAACAGGAGCAGAGAAATTTCGCTTGTTCGTATTATACGAATTCGCTAGTGGACTGTATATTAATTTTGCACAGAGAAAGAATTAATTCCTTATCTATACCAATTGCAGTCGATTACCTAGTGGACTGAGTTGCAAGTGGAGGTTGTAAGGCTCCAAATGCACTTTTCTCGTGAGTCTGTCTACTGAGTCTATGCGCCGAAACGCAGTGCAGTGCAACAGCCCAACCGTCGATCTGCGGCTTCTCTTAACACGTTCCATCTGACGATTTATTTGATCGGGGGTTGCACTGCGAAGCTCGACAGCACGTGATTCACTGCACGTTGCACATCTATTCGTTGCAGTTATCAGTGTGGAACCACGTGGGAGCCTGACCTACGAATCCGTTACTCCTCCGTACAGGTGCTCCTCTAAACGTTACACCGGCGGGATCTGTAGGAGTAAAGGCTCGACGACCAGAAAAGTCAGGCGTCCTTAGTGGACGCCGACCCGACTACAATGGACTCACCTGGAGGAACGCCACGTAGGTGCCTCTCTTCGGTGTCTCCGCAGTCTGGCGTTAATCACAGGAAAGTCGAAACGAGATTTGACAACTTTCTTGTGTCTCAATCGTTTACACGATCGAGACGACCACTCAATTCTGCATGGAGGGATCGAACACCTTACTGGTGTATATTCTCGATCTCCTGCCGCAGGACTGATTTCGCGGAATCTCGATTGGGAAAGCCCATACAAGATTCCGGGGTGTACTAGACCGAATCTTGAACGATCCGTTCGTCAAGGAAAAGTCGGAAAATTACCACACTTTTCCTGAGTTTAACGAATTCTCAGCTGTGCGAGGTCAATCAGTGGATCCGCACCAGACTGAACATCTACTCTTTACACCCGTCAAATACAGGCAGAACAGTTCTGAATTTAAACACTCGGAACTCTCCTTTCGTAAGTAATTCTGTGCGAGTGGAATCGGGAGCCGATCCGCTCTAGAGAGAAGTCTAGGAAGGACTGCGCGGATTGACAGCCGAAAACACGGCGGCGATACTCTAATTAGTCGTTACGCGGCGCTGTCTAGATTTCGGCAGTCTTTTCTAACGTCTAATTCTTTGCGCACTACTCTCTCACGGTATTGACGTCATCAACACCGTTGGCACACTGGAATCGAAGGTAATGGCCGTTACCGATGGCCAGAAAAACTGATAATACACGCGTTTTTCTATCACTGCTCGCTGTACAAATTCTATTAGAGATAATTTCTCGGTTATTGTACGCTAACAGGATTAACGGTAATTGCGGCTCAGGATAATCGCTCGGCATTATGCAATCTTTAAACACTACTGAAATATTTTCTCAAAAGTGCGTAGGATTTCGGGGGCATGTGTATTCACCAAAAATGATTATAATTTACCCCTGCAACCAAAAATAATTTTACCAGAACGATTTGAAATTTTTTAATTTAATTTTTTAATAACTTTTTAAGGAAGCCTCAGTCATGAAATTGATATTCTTGATTTTCGTCTTATTTTGCCCTCTAGAATGTCCCATTACAATTTTTCCCAAGGGTGGCCGAACATAGTCCGGGAGACAGTAAACATTTTTAAAAGTTATTTCATCAAACGGTAATTATTTAGAAAAGGGGGGGTCTCACCGATTTCGATGATTTTTGAATCTTTGTAGAAATCAACATTTTGAACAACTTTTTCCTATACATATAACCGCCGCTCGGCCATAGTTTTCAAGATTTTTCTTCAAAAAGATTGTTGCTCCTACAATGAATTCTATCTATACGTACGTGACTGTGGCAGCGTGTGTGCAAGCGTTGAATCGCCGATTGTTTATTGTTTCTATAGATACATCGAGGCGGCCGGCAATGAATGCGTATAACGGGTGTGCTTAAAAACTCGATTTGAGTAGCCGGCCGCCTGACGACAGTCGCCATAAAAAACTCTAACCCAAACCTTATTTAAACCCAACTATTCCACCTAGTAACTAATATAATGGAGTAGGTCTGGGTTAGATTTTCTTATACCAACAGCTGCAAGAGGCGGTCGCCCGCGCATTTATTTTCTATTTCAATTTTTCTTTATTGATATTATCAGACGTGGGAAAAAATTTCAGCCATTATTTTAAAAAATTTCATTATTCGATCGTTAAAATCATATTGTCGACGGAAGAAGAATTCAGCTAAATAGCCTACATGATGTATTTGGCGAGTTCCATACTTCGGAATATTCGAATCTTTGACAGCAATGTCTTTAATAACGATATCAATGTAGAACTAGATTTAACGTGACACATTATACATTATTTGTCGTTGGTTGTCATGCCGATTAATACAAACAAGAGAAAAAATCAACGATCGTGGACTGACGCATACAGAATCACAGACATGTACTTATAGACAGAATTCATTGTAGTAGCAGCAAACATTTTGAAGAAAAATGTCGGGAACTAAGGCCGAGCGGCGGTTATATGTTATAGGAAAAAACTGTTCGAAATGTTAATTTCTACAACATATTCAAAAATCATCGAAATCGGTGAGACCCCCCCTCCTCCCCCCGTTTTTCTAAATAATTACCAAAATTCATAATTCATAATGTATTTGGCGAGTTCCATACTTCGGAATATTCGCTCTTACTTCTCGCCATGCACGTTCGATGTTCTGCGTATGTGTATTTGTCTCCGGATCTACAAAGTTGATTTTGTGGTTGACTCTTAAGTGCCTAAAACCTTCTTTATTAAGGCAATTGTACGTTATCAAACAATCACTTATAATTCTAGTGCCAGGTTTGATCCAATTTCGGATCGCCTCAAGTAGTGTCTCAAATGATCGATCTGAAACTGGAATAATAAATATATGTTTTCTCGAACGTTCAATTCCTCCGAATATCCACTGACCAGTTAAAAGTCTTCCCTTATTAAATTTCCGTTTACCAATCTTCGCCTCACATCCACTTCAACAATTTCATTCTCACCCCCGATTGGAATAGAATGTTTTTCTATCCATAAAATACATAATTCGCGGAAAAAACTGGCCCAATCAATTGCCATTGTCGACGATATTTCCAGCTCATTTTGCAAAAATGTTTGCCTTGATGGTTTCACCATTAAATGGTAACCGATAAAGCGACAAATATCTTGCACAGAGCTATGTATATTATTAAAACACGTATTATGGAGAGCACTAATTCTTGATTTGCAATATATTCTCACCCGTTTTTTATTTCGATTTTTTTAAATATAACTTGCGTAGCAATTGAATATTAAATCTTTACGATTAAATTTCATTGCTTCTGTACTTTTACACTTTGTTAGGTGGAGTAGGTTGAAAAAACCTCGCCTAACGGTGGGCCGGATCGTGAGGGAAGGAACGTCGGGAAAAGAATACAGATTTTCAATTTAATTTTCGCTTAGTCGAATGACTCGACTAAGCCGTTTATTTGCAAAGTTGTGGAAACAAAATCTTATATAAGAATTGTCTGCCCGGCCAGATGCCGCTGCAGTTAATCCTGTCTGGTAAATGTGTAACAGAAAGAGACACGAATAGGCGTTAAATACCTGTGAACGTGAGTCACGCTGTGTGTCTTACTTTCTTCCGCGCTCGTCTGGTCTGTGCTTGTCGCACCCAGGAGCGGGGATCTCAGCCGCCGCGATGCGCAGCTAAGCTTGTGGACTGTATGTGTGAGCGTTCCCGTTAAATCGGGAATCGCTTGCTTATTATTGTCGTGTACGAGATTTCTGCTCGTCTAATTTCACGACTGCAATTTCTGACTGTCGCAGGAGAAGGTGATCGGAGGGAGGTTGTAAGGCTCCAACCTTTCAGCCAGTCCCCGGGACATCACCGCCTTCGTAAGTGCGTACGGGCACTGTGTGGTGCAGGCTTGTCAACGGCGCCCTTAGGGCGACTTACGGTTGGGCCTGAGACCACGTTGCTGTCGGAGTCGCCGTCCTACGCGCAGTGACCGTACTTCACTGGCGATTTTGGGTCGTGTCCTAGCTTTCGCCGATAGCTGGGGTTTAAGAATGTCTCCCGCTTCGACTAGAAGACGGCAAATCCACCCAGGGTACTCTTCACCCCTGTATGGTGGGTTCGAAGCCGTTTTTGACAGTCAATTGGAGGAAGGAGTTTGAACCTCGATCCTCTAGGGCACGATGATTCCACTCAGTGGTTTCTTCCCGCACCTGGATTATGGAGTCGTGCTCCTAAGAAAAGCGCGAAGAACCTCGCACCTATAAATTGGGATAAGTTTAACCCTCTATCCGTGGGGAAACGATTGATCCACTCAGGGTTTCTTCCCGCACCTGGATTATGGGATCGTTTCCCCGGAAGCACTCGAAGATCCTCGAGTCTATTCCAAATTAAATTAATTTTGATTACCGAACTCGATCGTGTACCGACTGGCTCGCTACGATAACCCGCGAATAATTCCTTTGGAACTCCGAGGGTAGTCGAAGAACTCGACTCGGGTCGGATTGTCCGAATTGTAACGCGGGTTCCGGGACACGCCGGTTAGGTGGCGCCAGTGGGTCGCGGTACCGCGTTCGGGCCTCCTCCCGAAGCAGCGGCCACGCGGAGGAGCGGGATCGGGCGGGTATAAATGATTACGAGTCGGTAACGGTTAATAATATCGTTTATTCCAAATAACTCCTCGGCTCGGACTCTGGAGGTCGCTGGGTGGGCGGCGCTTGGTCCTGCGGTTTCGTCGGTCTGGAATTAACCGGTCCGGTGTGAGTACGCGCGCTTATAACTAGGATCGTATCGTATCCTACAACTAGGGGTATGATAAAATATGGCTATGATAACGTATGACTAAGACAAAGTATGACTAAGATGCTAGATATGTAAGCGCACGCGGGCGCTGCAACGATTCGATTTCGCGGCGCGGCGCGACGGGGTATCGACCCCGCGGTCTGATCGTTTTCGGCGAATCCTACGGGTAACAACCGAGGGTCTCTTCCCTGCGGTTGGGCGTTCTCTGTTGTCGCACGAACTATGCTGTTCCAGCTTCGAGAGAACTCGATGGGAGAGTACCGGGGCTCTCCTTATATACTCGGCTACGTGCGTGCCCGGCTGCGAGAGTGGTTAGCGGCGCGGCGCCGCGTCGCGGCCACCGTCGGAGGTTGTCCGCGCGAGGCCGGTGGATGGCGGGTTGCCGGGGTCGCGGCGTCGCCGAGTGACTTTCGTCACAGAATTATTCTTTGATGCAACTGCTGAGCGTGTTCGTGAACCGAAGTGCTCGTGGCAGTGGTTTGATAGCGAGTGACGGTCGAGCACGAGCTGCCAAAAGTGAGCGCGTAAGGGGGGAGAGTCTTCCGTCACGCGGCGCTGTCGCCGTGTCTCTCGTCCGTCTCTGTCAATTATAGAATTTTCGTACCTTCTCTAAACTCGGGCGTTTAAACCGCTTGTTTCAAAATCGAACGTTAATTAATCGTTCGCGTGACTTTACAGAAAACCTCGAGAACCGTGTTTTTCTGTCCTCTAATGTTTCGAATAGCGGACGCGTCGACCTTCCTGGTCGGTCGCGCAACCGAAAACAAACCGGGTAACGAATTGTTTCGGATTTTAAATTAAATGGTATAGCCGAATAAGGGGGTCAAATGTGCCCCCAAACCGAATGGAACGAGCCACGGGCCATTCGATAGCAAAAAAAAAAACCCCTGTGTGCAAATTTTTAACTTGAAATCTCGACCGTGGGGGTAGTAATGGGGTGAAAACGAAAATCACGTTTTTGTACAATTTCTCTTGACCTATTGAGTAAAAAAATGTAAAAACATTCAGAGACATTTCCGGTACCGGGGCACATACTTTGGGAGATTTTCAGATTTTTTGATTGAAGAACCAGGTAGTGAAAAATAAAAAACAGCAAAAAATGCCGAAAAATGCCGATTACGTATTGACGGAGGCCCGGAACTACTTTTATACTTTTACAGTAAACAGGTATTACTATTACTATTATTCTCAATTTTTTCAGATTTTTCATTTTGGTGCGCCGCAGTGAAAAAAAATAAAAACCGAGTTTTTCCTCATTTTCTGCGTGTTAGAGTAACTTACACGTTGAATTTTTATGCATCCTTCAATATATAAGTGCTTTGTAGACTGTTTAATGTTTCTACACTAAGCAGAATTACATAACAATTGAAACGAATAAAATAAAGCCAACCGTTGAGCGCAATATATCCTAGAAAATCAACGATATTTTCAATGGCGTCGATGGCGCAGCGTTAGAGTATCTTTGTTACGGCTTCAGTATTTAACGTAGACATGTAAGGGTTATTATCCTTTCCATACTGCTGGTTTTAAAGATAATGGAAACACGTGTAGGACCAACCTCTACGGACCATGCCAAGTAATTATGTCTAAATCCCATCGCATACAGTAGCTTGAACTGAGTAATTAAAAAATACATTATGAAACCCGAACGCGACAATCACCCATAGCAAACATTCATATTTATCAAAGAAAGAGAAAAAGAAGGAAAGATCTGCTTGATCGAAGGGCGAGAAGAAGTAATAGTAAGCCAATATACAATCTTCTACTCCGATCCATTCACAATAGTCAAAGGTAAGAGATTTGAAAACTAACATTTCACATTAATTTCAGTGTAAGAGATGTTAAACAATAATCGTGGTTGACAAAATAAATAAAAAACGCAAAAAACACTCCAAAACTATATTTATACATATTTCAGGTTAAAATATTTGTAAAATGCTATCAGAACATTTATAAATAAATATAAAGCATTGTTATATAGTTAGAATTTGAAAAAAAAAATACTAAGTCCAGAAGAGAGACTCGAACCTACGGTAAAAAAACTTCCAGCGGTTCAGCAGTCGGACACTCTAACGCTGCGCCATCGACGCCGTTGAAAATATCGTTGATTTTCTAGGATATATTGCGCTCAACGGTTGGCTTTATTTTATTTGTTTCAATTGTTATGTAATTCTGCTTAGTGTAGAAACATTAAACAGTCTACAAAACACTTATATATTGAAGGATGCATAAAAGTTCAACGTGTAAGTTACTCTAACAAGCAGAAAATGAGGAAAAACTCGGTTTTTATTTTTTTTCACTGCGGCGCACCAAAATGAAAAATCTGAAAAAAATTGAGAATAATAGTAATAGTAATACCTGTTTACTGTAAAAGTATAAAAGTAGTTCCGGGCCTCATTCCATAAGTAATCGTCATTTTTCGGAATTTTTTGCTGTTTTTTATTTTTCACTACCTGGTTCTTCAATCAAAAAATCTGAAAATCTCCCAAAGTATGTGCCCCAGTACCCGAAATGTCTCTGAATTTTTTTACATTGTTTTACCCAATAGGTCAAGAGAAATTGTACAAAAACATAATTTTCGTTTTCACCCCATTACTACCCCCATGGTCGAGATTTCAAGTTAAAAATTTGCACACAGGGGTTTTTTTTTTTTGCTATCGAATGACCCGTGGCTCGTTCCATTCGGTTTGGGGGCACATTTGACCCCCTTATTCGGCTATACCCTTTCGAATTTTTACTCGATATTTAAACACACTTACTACAATACATCTCACCATGAATCTCTCTTTGTTCAATTAAAAAATCAATTAGTGTTTCATTATTATTGCATATACTTAATTATTCATACAACATTATTCTAAAACCTTTGACAGCAATGCGTTTAAGGCGATATCAATGCAGAACTTGATTTAGCTTGTCACACTATGCATTATTTGTCGTTGGCTGTCATGCCGACTTATATAAACAAGAGAAAAAATCGACGATCGTGGACTGACGCAATACAGAACCACAGACATGTACATATAGACAGAATTCATTGTAGTAGTAGCGATCTTTTTGAAGAAAAATCTCCGAAACTAAGGCCGAGCGGCGGTTATATGTATAGGAAAAAGTTGTTCAAAATTTTGATTTCTACAACATATTCAAAAATCATCGAAATCGGTGAGACCCGACCTTTTCTAAATAATTACCATTAATTTTTCTATTTAGATCATATCTTTACAACTATTTGTTAATATTTAAAATATAAATACAAAATATTTCTTTATTTGTTACTGAAGTTTGTTACAGCGTGCACGGTACTGGCTAAGAGTGGTTTTTCATTTTAATTAATCCTTAATTAACCCTTACGAGTGAGACTGCCTTGAACAACGTTATTCTAAAATATTTGTGGAATACGTTTTTAATGTGGATTAGGTAGGTATGTGTGGGGTTATTTTTATTGTGTGGTATGCCTGGTGAGTGAGTGGGGAATGAATGAGTGTGGATGTTGGCAACGCTGGGGCGCGTGAGGGGGACGCGCGGAAGTCCCATGTATGGAGAGAGTGTGATGCACACGTGGAGAGAACATTGTGAAAAATATATATACGTTAATTTATTAAACAGAAAGAGGCTCATTTAATTTGACTACCAAATTCCTCCCACAGTATGCACTGTATAAGAATTCGTTTCATTTTTCCTTTCTAGATGTTGTCACAGGAAACCGTTCGTGGTATATTACGAGACGGAATCCGTTAACGGTTCAGCGTTGCACACGTCGTGGTTTGCACACGGCGTGTCACATGAGGCGGCGACGGTTCTTGCGGGGATGCCGCCCATGGATCTCCTCGCGCGGTCGCACGCGATGATGTATCGTCACCGCGTCGACCGTTGCGCGGGGGTGGGCGCGGTCCCGGGTGTGCAGGAACCTGCTTGGGGCGAGTTGAAGCGCCAGGTCCGGCAGTCCGTGGTGCACGCGTGGCAAGAGCGGTTGGCTCTGCCTACCGCGGGGCACCGGACAGTCGGGGCTGTTCGGCCACTCCTATGTGAGTGGCTGGACAGAGGCCATGGAAGCCTCACTTACAGGATGGCACAGGTGTTCTCGGGGCATGGCAGCTTCGGGAGATACCTGTGCCGGATAGGGAAGGAGCCGACGGCGCGTTGCTGTCATTGTGACGCTGAGCAGGACACGGCGGAACATACCCTCGAGGTATGCACTGTGTGGGAGGGGGAGCGCCGTGTCCTGGTCGGCATCATCGGGCCGGATGTCTCGCAGCCGGGCATAGTGCGCGCCATGCTCGGCAGCGAGGAGAAGTGGAGCCTGGGCGTCAGGCGACGTGGGCGGCCCCCTCGGCGTGGCGCATGACCCAGGCTGGGAGGGGGGTCCTGATAAGAGCGAACGTCTTGGATGATGGTGCTATCCCACCGCCTCCGAACCGTCCGATTGAACGTGAACCATCTTACGTTTACTCTGATATGTTACCCGTTCGATCAGTTTCCGTTTAACACAGGGTCAGACCGGATGAGGTGGCAGTGCCTCCTGTCCGGGTCCGGCGCACGGAGCGGCGCCCTCGGTGGCCGGGTGCGGCCATTAGCTGCCGACCGCCGAGGGGTAGAAACGGGGTCGCGGGCGGTTGCGAGTTAGGGCTCGTCCGTTATAATGGGCGCGGGGAATCCCACACATCCCTCCCGCCTCCCCCAAAGAGGTGGGAGGGAGTCTTTCGAAGATTTTCCCCACGAAAAAAAAAAAAAAAAAAATATCCCTTTCGGAAACCTTAACTGACGTGACTCTCGTAAACATATCTTTTTCTGGATGAAGTTCGATAGTCCGTCCCAATTTCCATTTAATGTCTCTGGTGCGATTTGAGGAGGGGATGCTGCCCACCACTTGGTCCGTTGCTGTAATTGATGGAGATGTTCGGTATTCCATTGTTGCCAAAAATGCTATTTTTGCAATTCTTTGAATGTGCTGGTAGCAATTAAGTTTATTGTCTGGGATGTGTCGAACATCAAGGTCAGGAAATGCATTCAACGTGTCACCAATAAAGAAATGTCCAGGTGTCAATAAAGATAGGTCAGTGGGATCGTCGGATAAAGGATATAAAAGTCGGGAGTTCAAATATACCTCTACTCGTGTTAACAGTGTATACAATTCTTCGTACCTGAGTTTAGTATCACTTATGACTCGTTTTAAATGAAATTTCCTGGACTTTACTACTGTTTCCCATAGTCAACTAAAATAAGCGCGGAATTAAGTGCCATTCAATTTGATTATCACTTAAGGAGGAAGTCTCATGTGAATACAAAATAGATTCTTGAATAATTTTTATTAACATGTCACGTTATTGTTCTGCCCACAATAAACATGTGTTTAAACAGTGGCGTAGGTAATTGTAGCTCTCAACGTTGAATAAATCAAAAAAATCAGAAAGACTTTTATTCGGTAGTTTTCCTGTTATCGTCCGTAGCAAAATAATTAATTTATGTTGAAAATTGGCAAAATGGCGAAAGCTTGAATTAAAAATTGCACAATTTCGTCATTTTTTCGGCAAACTTTTTAATAAAATTATATCATATACTCATTACAAAAATCTAATTTTGGTATGGGCGAGAGCTACTAGTATGTGGAAGAACGTGTAAAAATTTCCTGAGCAATCGCACGTATAGTTTTTGAGAGTTTATCTACGCCAGTTAAGGAAGTAACATTTCGAGAGAAACGCATTTAAAATCTGCAAGATCATACTATTTAATCCCAGCTTCATACAGAATTCCTTCCAACGTGTTGGTACTCAGATGGCACAAACGCTAAAACTTCGACTTTTAGAAACAACAAATGTTTCTTGACAAAGGCTATAGAAAAAGGTTCTACAATCCAAAATACTCGACATTAATCTCACAAAATTTAACAGTACATTCTCAAATATACTTTCAAAAAATGCAATAAAAAATTTATCTTTTATAGATCTTACATGAGACTGTCCCCTTAAAAATTTAGTTACACGTTCATTGTGCTGACTGTCCCTTAACAGTGTGCCTAATTCTAGAAGTTCACTGCGTACACTGACAAAATTGGCTCCATTGTCAGTGTATATACTGTGACATACATAGTCCTCGGCGCGAAACAAATCTTCGTAAAGTATTTAACCCCTTGACATACAATGACGAGTCTGACTCGTTACAAGTTTTTGATGTCGGAGTTTCACAATCATGAAGCTACACACTCATCAGCAAGTCTTATATATTAAAGTCAACACATTTTTACATTGACGAGGTATTCATAAATCAAATCTATTCTTTTTCGTGACCATTCATTGTACGAACAAATTTAAATAATATTGAATAGTATACGTTTGAAAAGTTATTTGGAATCAAATGGTACGTCAAGGGATTAAGAATGCATCGGTACTTAAGGCTATAGCTTAAATTTTACGGTAAATCTATAACTAATTCTAAGTGAATTGCGTTTGTAACGAAACAGATAACAATAAATATATTATATATATATATATATAAAAATTATGAAAATAATAGACCTTTGATGTGAGCCTTGTGCAAATGTTTTCTTTTATGAATACCGAGCCTGTATAATCCACGCTGCAGGCACACAGTTGAGGTAATTCCTACGGCAGGTAAATTTTCCATTCTTGGGTCGCCGATTTACTCCTAAAGCATCGAACGCAATTTCGTACTGTGTTCTTTACAGTATTTTCAGCTGAAAGTGGCCAGTAACGTCGGCGTAACGACAATAGAGTGGCTTGACAGCCTGCGTGTAATAATCTTAAATGTTCAAGCGAGACGAGAAGTTTCGTGAGATAATGCTTCGATGGTAATATGACGAGATGCCTTCGATTAAACGAAATCTGGGGTTCTTTGGATTCAAAGGAACATACTGCACTGGATTTTGACAGAGATTGTCAAAAAACAATCCGATTGTGCAGTTCGAAGAAGAAGAATTTCGGTATGTTTCAATTCTTCTGACGAAAGATAACCTGTGTGTACAATTGTACATTTTTTTGGCGTATTCACTAATTTGATGTGATTATGAATACTTCTTACGTTTATTTACGAAACGTAAACAATATGTGATTGTTCGTAAGAGTCGCGTGAATCATGAAAATCGTTCTCCTTTTAATATCTGGTATTTCAGTTGCACGTGGTTCTATTAATGGCCAGATAGACAAATCCTTTTCTAGCCAGATGGTCCGTTACACCAAAGGGTTGCAGAAAGAAACGACAAAGAGTTGACTCCGCGCGATACGATGTCTGCAGAATTCTCCTTTGATTGCACATACATCCAAATTCCTCGAGGCAGTTCTTGGATTTCTATCGTCATGTTGACCACGAACATCTTCCATTTACTGGGTGTATTCACAGTAGTACTCGTTACAATTTAATCGTAACGCTGTCCTCACGTTCCTTGCGAGTCTTGCAAGCAATAATGCTCCACAAAGTTTTAATCTTGGAAGAGTGATTATTTTAATGGAGCTACGCGTGATTTTGCACGTAATAAATTTGTGGTCTATTGTCAGTTGTTTAAAGACAAAACCCGTCTAGGAATAATAATTTTATTAATTGCTCCAAATTGCTTACGAAATGGAGATGTTGAGGCAATGATTCGTCCCAGGAAAGCTGTTGCTGCCATAGTTTTTGCAATAGTATTTTTGCTTGAATGGTAGCTGGCCCAATCAGTCCTAGGGGATCAAAAATTTGAGAAACATCCGATAAAATTGTCCGTTTTGTGACACAATACCAAGATGGTTTTTGCACTAAGAATCGCAGTATGTCCGTCTGCGATTTCCAGAGAAATCCGAGCGTTTTTAAATGTTTGCCGACTGTAATATGTACATTGAGTTGTAATCCATCCAATGAATACAAAATACCCGACTCCATTCGTTGCCCATTTCCGGAGTTCAAAAACCTGACATCGCCAGAATTGACGATAAATTATTTCTTAACTTAATCGCATCTTTTAAACGTCTACGTAAAAGCTTTCCAAGGTTATTAGTAAGACTGGCCGCAGGAGAATCTACTGCATGAATTTCTCAAATTCGTCGCAGTGTTCTAGTCGCCAGGAAAGGTGCGGATGTTGTCCCATAAGTGGCAGTATTTAATTCGTACGTTTTAATTGGCAAGGTATTATTTTCTCGCTACCATATTTTTGGAAGCGTCGATCTTCCTTGCGTACGCGTATTTGGTGATACATTTTCGCGATGTTTGCGGAAACGTAATAAAACCGAAAGTAGATCCTCTTGTACCACTGGTCCAGCCATTTGTACATTGTTCAAAGATAGCCGAGATGTAGTTTTCGCGGATCCATAAAAAACTACGTGTCATTTTGTGGTGCTGCTGTTCTCCTTGGTGGCGGCATAATGCGGTAAGTAGAATCGTAATTGTCCATTTTCACGATGCTCCCCGTTCAGTTCCATCATGCGTCCAAATAGCTCATATTACCTCATAAATTCAATATATTTTTGTTGAATATGTGGTTGTTTTCTCAGCCTTCGTTTCAATGCGAGTAGTCGGCGCGGCGTTCCGCTTGCTGCCTCCAATGTCCTAGTCCTTTGTTTAATTTCTAAAAGGAATTCCACCCACGAGTCGTCCGTCGTTATCCTGAGTCACAGTTGACACGAAATGTTTCTCGCAGTAATTGTTTTTATCGCTGAGACGTCCTACATTGATACAATGTTCGATTTCCCAGAAACATATGTCGATGTTTCCAATAACAATTCAACCGAGTTTTGTCTTCGATAGTAACGGATAATTAGGTCTTAAAGAATGGCGTCTGATGCACAGTAGGCCCTAAAACATATCTGCTCCAATAATCATATGGATTTCCCCGAGTTGACTGGAACGGAGATCCGCCAGCATGATATTTGCAGAAATCCGTAATGCAAATATGTTCAAATCACATATTCAAAGCGCCTTGGTGTAACCGCTGGCAGTTCGTCAACACAGTTTGACATTAGTGTCGTTACGCGACCACGAATGAGTCTCGCCGGCTTGTTTTTCTTACCCGGCCGGCGAATACGAAATTTTAACCGCTCGCCTCGCTCACAGTCTGTCTGGAAGAGCAAGTCGATTCACACCAAACAATTTTATAAACCAGGAGCTCGTCAGGCTCCTCCCGAAGAGGAAGCGAAGGGAGAAAAATAAAGTACGTTACAAAAAATTGATATCCGAACTATCCTCAGTTCAGTGGGCCAGTTTTTTATCCTTCCATCGAATCGGTGTGCTAAACATAGGCCGAGACGATACAAAGTGGTCCTTCGAGCCGGATTAACCGCTGTGACTGTGTCTGAAAATGTTCGTTTGTGCTCGCGTAGGGAGTTCGGTGTGAGCCATATTAAAATTAAGACTATTGGTTTCGAAAACTGCCGTGACCTTTCTTGACTCGCTCCCGCCTCTACAGTTGGACGGAGACCTGTTAGGACCGTTACAATCCGCTCCCTTCGCGCTGTTTCGTTAAAAAAATCTCAAGTTTCAAAAAGTGTGACTTTATCCTCTCCACGCCTACCCGCGTGTGTGATTCTAGCGAGGTCATCGCTGAACATTGTTTGATTCTTTGAGGCTAATTACTCGACTCGCGCTCATTTCGAACTATAATCATGGCCGAAAGAGCAGAAGGCCTTTTTATACAGCAAATCACCACGATTGCCGCGATACGACGAGTGATCGTGAATTATAAGGAACTCCCGAAGGCTCAAGTTTCATTGGCCAGGGCAAAAAATCGAAAGGAGAATTTGGAGAAACTATGGGACGAATGCCGTGCAACCCACCAGTTGATACTCCAGTCCACCAAAGCGGAGGACCATAAGAGCATCTCCTACTTCAAGGACAACACTTTTCTCTACGCTTCGGACGCCATCGCCCAGCTGGACGTCGGTAGTAAAACCCAGTCTGATCAAAGTAACGTTTCTATTTGTCACGATTCTGTTGCCTCCGCATCATCGCAATTACCGCGTCTTTCGCTTCCGAAGTTTTCCGGAGACTTCAATCAATGGGGAAACTTCCGTGGTTTATTCGAATCGCTCGTCGACTCAAACAAGTCGCTCACGAACATTCAAAAACTACATTATTTGAAAACTAATGTAACCGGTGACGCGACACTCTTAATAGATAATATAAACATGTCCGACGAAAGTTACGAAGCTGCGTGGAAATTGCTCGTCGACGAATACGAAGATGAGACCGCTCTCATTAATTCGCACATTCATAAATTTATTAGTTTGCCGTCGATGAAGACCGAGCTTGCGACAGAGCTCAAGCGTTTGCGAGATACAGTCACTTCCTCCCTTACCGCGTTAAAAAACCTTAACCGCGCCGTCGATTCGTGGGACGATCTTTTAGTATATTTGATTGCGCAAAAATTTTCGAAACGCACCCGCGACGAATGGAATTTGCATCGTGGCAGTTCTAACAAATATCCCACATATAAAGAAATTAACGAGTTTATGACTCTTCGCATACGCGGTCTCACCGACTATCTCGCCGCCAGCGACGGCCCGTCGTACAAAAACAAAGTCGTTTTCGACGCTAATAGGAATCGATCAAGCGTCAATAACGTCTCGGTTGTTAAATGTGTTGACTGTTCCGGTGATCACATGCTCTTTAAATGCGAACGATTTAAAGCTAAGTCCCTGGATCAGCGAGTTTCATTTGTAAAGCAAAATAGACTTTGTTTTAATTGCTTACGTTTCGGTCACCTTACTTCCGAATGCAAAAGTACGAATCGATGCTTTCTGTGTAAGCGAACTCATCACTCGCTTTTGCATCGAGCCGCTACCTCTCTCAACACGACGACTAGCAACGTATCGGTAAATGATTCCGTCGACAAAGCTAATGCATTCGACACTACAAACAAAGAGTTTCCGGCGTCAGTGCAGACCGTCTCCTCGTCCAAATTCACCTCTCCAAATACGCTGTTGGCTACCGCGTGAATAGTGCTCCGTACCGCTGAAGGTCGTGCCTTCAAACTCCGCGCGTTGCTAGATCAAGGATCTTCCTTTAGCTTCATTTCCGAGTCGGTCTGTCAGTTAATGCGTACGAAAAGACATCGGGCGAGGCTTCAGATTCAATGCTTCGGGGAACAATATAGTGGAGTAGCAAAATCACGCGTACTCGTACAGTTAGAATCTTGCCATAATTCTAAAGTATCCTTTCCGCTGTCCGCGCATGTTTATCAACGCATCACTTCTTACGCTGGCTCAAGCGCGCCTTGACTTGCAATCTTGGCCGCATCTACGCGATTTGCCGTTAGCAGATCCCAACCCGTTAAGTGACCACCCGATTCACGTCTTAATCGGTGCTGATCTATACGGATCGCTTTTACTGAACGACCTTCGCCAAGGTCCAGTCGGTACTCCCACTGCTCAGCTCACTGCCCTAGGATGGATTATTTCCGGACCAACTGGGCCACGTGACTCCCGGCAGGAATCTCCCTCTCTTGTCAATTGCGTATCTGCAGAAGAGTTAGATTATTCTTTGCGTCGTGTTTGGGAACTCGAGGAAGTCCCTTCAAGACCCTCGCTTTCCGAAGAAGACGAAAATGTGAGCGTTTTTTCACGATACTCATACTCGATCACCTCAAGGACGATATATCGTACGGCTCCCATTTAAGAGTACACCTCCATTCGATCTCGAAGGATCGCGGGAAGTTGCTTCCCGTTTTTACGCCAAATTGGAGCAGCGGTTGCTCAATCAGCCGGATCTCGAGTCTCAGTATCACGATTTTTTATCGGAATACCTTTCCATGGGTCACATGGAACAAATTGAAGAACAAGCCTCGAACATCTCATCAATATACTACATTCCTCATCACCCTGTAGTGCGACCGTCCAGTAGCACAACTAAGCTTAGAGTCGTATTCAACGCGTCCGCTAAAGCTAATTCCGGACAGTCGTTAAACGACTACCTCATGATAGGTCCAAAACTGCAGCGAGATTTAGCAGCTATTATTCTACGCTGGCGGCTATTTCGTTACGTATACACTGCCGACATCGCAAAGATGTTCAGACAAATCCTAATTAATCCAGCGGATGCCGACTATCAGAGGATATTATGGCGACCGTGCAGAGACCAGCCAATTCTTTCGTACCGATTACTTACCGTGACGTATGGTCTCGCTTCCGCGCCATATCTTGCTATTAAAGTCTTGGATCAATTAGCTCTCGACGAAGGCTCCAACCTTCCCGCCGCTACTCCTGTTGTGCAAGACTCAATTTATGTCGATGACGCTATTTTTGGTGCGGGCGATATTCATACTCTCCGCGAAATTCGTAGACAATTAATCGAACTCCTGAGTCGAGGGGTTTTCAACTTCTCAAGTGGGCCGCCAACGCGGCTGAACTGTTAGAAAACATTCCTCCTTCCGACCGTGAATCAACTTCCGATCATCCGCTCGGTGAGGACGAGTCTCAGAAAGTTCTCGGTGTTACATGGAACCCTTCCGAAGATACTTTCCGATTTCGCATCGACTTTTGTTTACCCGCGAAAGGTACTAAAAGAAATATACTCTCGATCGTTTCAAAGATATTCGATCCATTAGGATGGGCCTCCCCGTGATTATTGTGGCAAAATTAATGCTACAAGAGCTTTGGCTCCTAAAGAAAGATTGGGACGACGAAATTCCTGTCGACCTTTGTAAAAAATGGCACGAGTATTGCAAACATTTATCACAAGTAAGGGAAGTGAGAATACCTCGCTGGACCGGCGCGCGAACCAATAATGTCGCGATAGAATTACACGGATTTGCCGATGCGTCACATCGAGCCTATGCTGCCGTGGTTTATTTAAGAGTCCTTCACTCTCTATCCGAAGCTCAAGTTGCATTGCTGACGGCAAAAAGTAAAGTGGCTCCGCTCAAAACCATAAGCATTCCGCGCTTGGAATTAAACGCGGTCGTATTGTTAACGCGCCTGCTCGAGTGGACTTTGTCCTCCTTAAAGTTTCAATCCCCCCGCGTCTATGGATGGACCGATTCTACGGTAGTTCTGGCTTGGCTAAAACAACATCCGTCTACGTGGAATACCTTCGTCGCTAATCGCGTGTCCGACGTTCAGACTCGTCTTCCGCAAATGACGTGGAAACATGTAAGATCTCAAGATAATCCGGCTGATTGCGCGTCACGCGGCATCTGCGCTTCCGAACTTGCAGTTCATAAGCTGTGGTGGTCCGACCGGACTGGTTGTCTCGTCCGTCCGTGTTTTGGCCGGACCATAACCCTTCGAATTCAATCGGACAAAACACGCGAGAGACCGCGTTATCTGAATCTTGCAAATCATACGTTCACCACGCGTCTCCGCTTGTAGAATGGGACCTTCCTTCTCAATACTCGAGCTGGACTCGACTCCGTCGAGTTACAGCGTACATATTACGATTTACTCAAAGAACGCGTAAAAAACTAGTTCCGCTATCCCCGTATTCACGGTCGTTGACTGTCGACGAAATACGCGCCGCTTCTCTCTTTTGGATGCCCTATGTCCAAAAGAATCACTTTAACGCCGAACTTAAATTGCTAAAGAGCAAGGTGCCGCTTCCAAAATCTAGCCCGCTCATTTCATTACACCCAGTCATCGGGAAAGACTCATTAATTCGGCTTGGCGGGCGGCTCGAGCACTCAGCTCTGAGCTACGACGAAAAACACACCATCGTATTGCCGAAGCATCGCGTGTCCGAACTTCTAATCGACCACGTGCACAAGCGCACTCTTCACGGCGGCATCCAATTGACTCTCCGCGTTCTCAGGTAACAATATTGAATAATATTGGCGAGATCCTTAGTTCGCGGGTACATACATCGTTGCGTAACTTGTGTTCGCCAGAAAGCTCAATCAGCTACTCAGCTGATGGGAGCCCTTCCAGACGTTCGAGTCAAACCCTCTGCTCCGTTTTCACATACCGGTCTTGACTATGCCGGTCCAATTAATATACTTCCAATCGTTGGTAGAGGTCAGAAAACCAGAAAATATTATATTGCGGTATTCATATGTCTTGCCACCAAAGCAGTGCATCTCGAACTTGTCGAGGACTGCACCACACCTGCGTTTTTAGCCGCTTTAAAGAGATTCGCCAGTCGCCGCGGGCTTCCCACGTTCTTGTACTCCGATAACGGTACAAATTTCCGAGGTGCCGATCGCGAATTACAACGAACCTTCCATGCTTTGATCGCAGATGCACCTCTCAAGAGTTTGTTGGCGGACTGACGGAGTCACGTGGAAGTTTATCCCACCTGCCGCTCCGCATTTTGGTGGACTCTGGGAGGCGGGAGTAAAAAGTGTTAAGTATCATCTGAAGCGAGCAGTGGGAGCTCATACTTTGTCTCAAATCGAGTTCTCCACCGTATTGTGTCAAATCGAGGCTTGTTTGAACTCGCGCCCGATATCCGCTCTTACCGACGAACCCACCGACCTGTCCGCACTGACTCCCGGTCACTTTCTTATTGGTCGACCTATTGTAGCGGTTCCAGAGGAATCTACGTTAGATATTAATCCGAATAGGCTCGATCGATGGCAGCACGTCCGCAGAATAACCGAACAGATCTGGCGTTCCTGGTCAGCAGATTATCTCCACTCGTTACATCAACGTCGGAAGTGGCAACAGGAATGCGCCAACTTGCGTTTAAATGAACTCGTCATTTTAAAAGATAGTTCCCTTCCGCCATCTAAATGGCAACTCGCGCGTATCACTCGATTGCACCCTGGATCGGACCAAAGGGTTCGTGTCGTCATCGTACGCACGGTAGACGGCGAATTGAAGCGACCAGTAACGCAGATCTGCCCGCTCCCAATTCCAGTGTCGAATGAGAGTGATCTAAACGCTGCGAAATAATTAGATTATACATATTCGAACCTCCCTTTTGTGATCGTCTATAAGTTAATGCGTTGTTTCAAGCTCATTATATATTACTTGCTTATAAATTCCGTTAGTCATCAAGTCATAATATTATGTTACTGTTAATTATTCTATTCTTGTTCCTTCGGTGCGCCTGTAAAATGTATTTCGCATTTGATTGCTCAGAACTATAAGTGAATTTCTCGACTTCTTCATTTACGAACTCATATACACCGTTTCGCATCTTTCGAATGTGAGGCGGGCGGTCTGTTCAAATCACATATTCAAAGCGCCTCGGTGTAACCGCTGGCAGTTCGACAACACAGTTTGACATTAGTGTCGTTACGCGACCACGAATGAGTCTCGCCGGCTTGTTTTTCTTACCCGGCCGGCGAATACGAAATTATACCGCTCGCCTCGCTCACAGTCTGTCTGGAAGTGCGAGTCGATTCACACCAAACAATTTTATAAACCAGGAGCTCGTCAGGCTCCTCCCGAAGAGGAAGCGAAGGGAGAAAAATAAAGTACGTTACAAAAAATTGATATCCGAACTATCCTCAGTTCAGTGGGCCAGTTTTTTATCCTTCCATCGAATCGGTGTGCTAAACATAGGCCGAGACGAGACAAAGTTAACACCAATTAACAGACCTCGAAACGAATTGCGAGTTTCTTGTAAGTCACGTAATCTCTTGAAAAGGCCTTGTCCTTTGTTAGTCTTTAGGAGTGTCGATCGACTCCAGAGGTGTTGGCGACGCTAAGGAAATCATAAATTTCCTTCAAGGGTTGTTTTCTCGATCCTCGGAGCAGAGCCTACTTTCTCTTCCCACGTAGGCACCCCGCTGTGTAACGGAAAAGCGCGGCTCCACCGAGTTTCCACCACCACCCGAAGACGGAGGGAAAGTTAGACGCCGATTCGCGGGGGCGTATGTGTACATCAGAAGGACGGCCTACCGCTTGGATCTGATGCATCCTTCATCCTGATTGGACTAGGAGGATTTGGCCAACGACTTCGGCGAGGACCTCGGAGGAGACTTTGAAACGCTACGGGCATTAGATGGTAGCTAACCAGCTTGCGAAACCGATCGAATAAAGTACGAAGTTAATTTGAAAATAGCTCTTGAATATAGTTTTATTTAAAACTCCCACACTCCGACGAGCAGAGCGGTTCGGCGCTCCACGAGCACCAACCCGCGTTCTCATTTTAAATTCACCGCTAAAATACACAACAATAGCGTTACGTCGAGATTCCATCGGCATTGGTAAAAACGATTTCCCTAGACTTACTCGGTTTGATTTCTTTCCGGTGGCGGCGCAGCGATCCGTTGGTTGATTTCCATGTAGCGCTGCCGTCGAAGATCGCCCTCCGTAATGTTGTTGCCACTGTGGCCAGATCGGGCATAATTGAGTGCATCGAAATCGACAATAGTGACGACGAACTTCCTTAGCGTCTAACGGAGTGGTTGGAAAAGCAGACATCTTGCCGCACGTGGCACATGTTACGCCCGGTCAACATTTCATGCAACTTCGGGAAATGGATGAAGAACGTGAACGGGAAGCCTTTCCTTCTTGCTTTTGAACAGCTGAAATCCGTCTTCGTGGCTTACAATTTCGAATCTCAACTGCCCAGGTATTTTTACATTTCGAGCTATATAGCCACGTACACATAACCAAAGTCCATACTGAATTAAAAATTTTCACGTAAATACACGTCTTAAGACCCCCTGATCATGTTTGAAATAAAACAATACTTTGGAAATAAATCGTATGAATATAGTTTATCAAGTAAGACTTTAGAAATTATTTTCTAATTGTTCTATTATTACAAATAATAATTCTTTGATTTTATAATAAAGAATGTTTGGTAATTATTTAGATTACGGACGGTAACACCGATTTCGGTGATTTTTGAATATGTTACAGAAATCAACATTTTAAACAACTTTTTCCTATACATATAACCGCCGCTCGGCCTTAGTTTCCGAGATACTTCTTGAAAAAGATTGCTGCTACTACAATGAATTCTATTTATACGTACGTGCCGGTGGCAGTGTGTGTGTAAGCGTTGAATCGCCGAGCGTCTCTTGTTTCTGTAGAGATATCGAGGAGGCCAGAAATGGATATGTATAACGGGTGTGCTTAAAAACTCGATTCGAGTAGCCGGCCGCCTAACGGCGGCCGGTATAAAAAATTCTAACCCAGACCTAACCCAGACCTAATTCATTATATTAGCTACTAGGTAGAATAGTTAGGGGTAATTATTTAGATTACGGACGGTACTTCCGATTTCAATGATTTTTGAATATGTTATAGAAATCAACAATATTAGATTAGGTTAGGTTAGGGTATTTTCCATTCCCGGCTGCCGTGAGGCAGCCGGCACACACAGGTTCAGATAAAAAATCGTAAAATTTGGTTATTTATATTTAATTGTTACTATTTACAGTTGGAAATATTTCAGCCATAATATCAAACAATTTTATTATTCGATTATCAAAATCGTGTTGGCGCTGGAACAAAAATACAGCTAAATACCCAACATAATATTTATGGCGTGTACCATATCTTGGAATATTTGCCCTTGTTTCTCGCCACAAGCGTTCGATATTTTGTGTGTGCGCTTTCGTTTGTGGATCTACAAAGTTTATTCTATGATTCACTCTTAAATGAATATATCCTTCTTGTTGAAGGCAATCATAAGATTTCCAGCAATCGGATATAATGGTGGTCCCAGGTTTGATCCACTTCCGGATGATATCTAGCAAGGTGTCTGATGATCTGTCTGGAACTGGCACGATAAAGGCACGTTTACTGGAACGTTCAATTCCTCCAAATATCCATTGGCCCGTAAGAAGTCGTCCTTTATTAAATTTTCGTTTCCCAATCTTGGCCTCATCAATCTCGACGACTTCATTTCCACCACCGATTGGAACGGAATGTTTTTCCACCCACAATGTACACAACACACGACAAAAACTGGCCCAGTCTACAGCTGTCGTCGATGATATGTTTAGTTCATTTTGTAGAAATTCTTGTCGCGGTGGTTTTATCATAAAATGGTAGCCGATAAATCGACAAATGTCTTGAATAGGGGCACGTATTTCACTAAACCATGTATTATGTAATGCGCTAATTTTTGAATTGCAGTTTATTTTCACTTTTCTCTTATTTCGATTTTTAGAATAACAATAATTGTGGCACCTAAATACTAAATTATTACGGTCAAATGTCATTGGGTTTTCACTTCCACACTTCACGCAATATGTACATACTGTTGCGAGCACCCTATGGAGAGATCCATGGCTCACTGGTAGCCGCGAGTGAGACAAGCGACGGCGGGGAGGAGACGATCGAATCGATCGACCTGTCAAGCGGAGATTCGGAGAAGGAACGCGATCGTGAACTGACGTATTCGAGTGCCGAGTTTTCTTTGCTGCAATATTTATTGTTGTTTTCTGTTGAAGCTTGTTTGAGTTCTGTTGTATATTAAAGTTTCGTTTATGCCAAACCGGAAACGTAATAATACTATTATGGATCACTTTTTTTCAATTAAAAAATCAATTAAATCATTATAATTATTACATATATTTAAATATTCGTATAATTTAATTTTGTATTATTTCCAGAAGTACACAAGGTTTCGAATGATCACTGGTCAGCGAGCCGCTGTCTGGAAAACAGTAGAAAAGCGACGATCGCATACTAACGCGTGAAGTGTAACACGGATGCACACGATCAGGCAGAATTTAATGTATTAGTTCCGACAGTTTTTCGAAAATATCTCGAAAACTAATGCCGAGCGACGGTTATATGTATAGGAAAAAGTTGTTTAAAATGTTGATTCCTGTAACATATTTGTTAGAATTTGGAGGGCTCAAATATTTATTTGAAGGAGTATGACGTAGGAAAAGTAAGTCGTCTGTTTTAATTATATTTTCGCGTCGTCTATCTTCGACGACGCCGTTTATTGAAAAAAAAAGAATAAAACAAAACAAACGAAACGTATAGCAAACTTGTAATAATCAAAAATAAAATAAAATAATTCAGAACAAAAATTTACAGAGAGAAAAAACAGAATTTTTGGCCGTTTGCCGCTTTTAACAATTGAAACGTAACATTAAAAATTCATTGTCTCGTCGTCTGGCGCGGTAATCCGCCTCTCCTTCGACGAGTCGTCGGCTGGCGTCACTCTTCTCTGTAATAAAAAGGACGGAACTTGGTGTAAATACACGGTAACGTTAGTCACGTTTTCCGTCTCGTTCTGAAGCTCTCGCGCTCCTAGCTGTGCTTGTCGCACTCAGGAGCGGGGATTCTCTGCCGCTGCGTTACGCGGCGAAAAAGGTGGACTGTATTTATTTATGTTCCCTTTAAATCAGGAAACGTTTGATTTCAGTTCTAAGGAAGACAAGATTATACCTCGATTCTTCCTATACTGCGGGATCTCGACCGTCGTAGGAAAGGGCAACAGATGGAGGTTGTAAGGCTCCAAATGTTGTCGAATCCTCGGTTTCTTACCGTCCACGTAATCCGTACGTGTACGGTGTGGGACTGTACCTTGTCTGTGTTCGCAACGACTTACGGTTAGCGTACGTTTCCCACTGTTGCTATTGAGCGGTATTCCACGCACACATTGGCGTATTTCCGAAATACCGCTTCAGCAGGTCGCCTGATGCTGGACACGTAATTAAAATTCCTAGCACCGACTGGAGGGCGGCAAGTCCACCCACGGAATACACCACGAAGGCCCGTCTAGGTGAAGTTTTAACCGTTCGACAGTCAAGGGAGGTTCGAAGGACAAACTCGAAACTTTGGATACGACCGATCGGTCCAACGATACGTATCTTTTTCTCAGTCTTAGGTGGGTTTTACCCACAGCTGAACTAGAAACTTTCGGATATAACCCACGAGATTCCTCTTTATAAACGGAAGTGTCGTTGGTACCGGATGGTGTCCCAATCCGTTCTCGCACTTCACCTTCTTCACCACGTTCTTAACTGGCTCGAAAGAACAACAAGCTCGACACTATTCGTTCTACTTGGGATATACGGAGGAGCGGGATCGTATGCCCATCTGCTCTCGGCCGTTTCCAAATCAAGAGTGATTCGCTTAACAAGGAGAGTCAAATTCGGAGAGCGCTTCCGACTGACGGCGCTGTAGCCGAATTTGAGTTTGTCTTTGTCTATCTTTCGATTGTCTTTCCTTTACTATTTTAAACGTTTCGAAACGTTAGCTTGAAATTCAGCGTAGTTTGGTCGATCGCGTGATGTTTCGAAGAAATTCGTATGTGACCGTTTTTGTATCCGGTCTTGTTTACGCGTAGCGGACATGAGAGCCGAAATTTCTCGAATATGTTACATACGCAGAAAAACAATACCGGGTGACGAATAATATTCTACTATTCTTCCACGTCGAATTAACGCGATATTTAAACATACCGCCCCCCTTGCACGGTCCGTGCAATAAACGGAGGTGCGGTAATTCGCGGTCACGTGTCGATCGACCAGAGATAAATTTTCCGTGTACTCAATTAAAAAAAATTAAAGTACTTACATTATCGGCGTGCGAGGGCTCGTCTGCCCTCCATTATTTGGAGGGTGGTCATGACCGCCTCGTGTATTGCCGTCGCATCTACACAACTACGGCCTGCTGGCGTTCGCCCGGCTAGCCGCTGCCCCCTCTGCCTCCGCGACATGGCTTGCCGATCTCGGGCCCGACGGTCCCCCGCCTCCTGATGGCGTCCGCGTTGTCCTCTAGGGGTTTCACCCCTAGAGGTTACGGGCGTTGTCCGGCTGCTGCCCGGTTGCGGTGAGGTAGCCGCGGGTCTTGGCGTTGGCGGGTTGGCGTCCGCGCGGTAAGCGCAGTAAATTAGGCGTCCTCCTCTGGCCCACTTCAGCCGGAAGTGACCTCCGGGCACCTTGCATTTGCAGCGCCTGGACGTCCAAGGCACGTGGGCCGGTACGCGGAGGACGTCCTGCCCAAGTGGGGATAAACTCCTGGGACGGCCCAGGAGTCTCCGATGGCGTGGGTGGTGTTTCGGCCGTCGGGGCTACCTCCGCTTCCGGGGCGACCGTGGGTGGCCGAGTGATATCGCCCAGCTGCAACAGCCGTTGAAACTGTTGGTCGATGGCCGGGTCCCTTGGGGACCCTACGACCGTTTGCACACTCTCATCACTTGAAGACATGGTTTCTTATTCCGCGTGTGACTTGGAACTGAAGGAATTCGGCCTAACGGTCCTGCTTTTAAAACCTAGGACGCTCGCGAATTGTTCCCTTCCTTAACAGTTAACGGGATAGTAGGGAATAGATTCCCCTATCCCCGTTTTGTCACCGAGACACAGGACACATGGTGATCCACACCTGTTGTTGTTACCAACGGCGGTTCTCACTTCCTGTCTCTTTCTCACGTGGAATTCGGGATTTCTTTTGTCCCGCTAGCGTCGTCTTCGTCTGTTATCGATAGCGACTCTTCTATGGGCAATTCACACAGACGTGTGATTGGTCGTGTGTAGGTGGAAGTGGCTGTGCGTACTTTAACAACCCGTACGTGCCTGTCCTTGCCCGGGAAAATTTCCTCAATTCTTCCCATTTCCCATTGATTCGGGGAGAGAAGAGGGTTTTGCACTAGAACCAAATCGTTCGGTTTTAGTTGCACTTGAGCGGTACGCCACTTATAGCGGTTCTGGAGGTGCGTGAGATAATCACGCGTCCAAAGCCTCCAGAGTTGCTCGTGGAATTTCTGAATAGCTCTCCATCGCGTAAGCCGCGAGATATTTTCATTTTCCACTGACTCTACCGGAAGTGCATTCATCGGACTTCCGATCAAAAAGTGGCCCGGTGTGAGGGGCGCATAATCCTCTGGACAATCACTCAGAGCGGCGATCGGTCGCGAATTTAAACTCGCTTCGAGTTTGCAAAGTAATGTCTGCATCTCCTCGCTCGTGGGAGTGAAGTTGCCGAGGGTGCGTTTTAGATGATGTTTCACCGATTTCACACCGGCTTCCTGCATACCGCTAAAATGCGGTGCACTAGGTGGATTGAATTTCCACTTACTACCCTTCTGGCCGCACGTATTGCGCATTTCTCGTGTGTTATACACGATATTGAAATGCTCTCTTAATTCTCGATCCGCTCCGACGAAATTTGTTCCGTTGTCACTGAACACGCAGGACGGAACTCCGCGGCGAGCGATGAATCGGTCAAGGGCGGCCAAGAAAGCACTCGTTGTGTAATCGTGAACGAGTTCGATATGTACGGCTCTTGTAGCGAAACAAACGAATACCGCTATGTAAGCTTTGTGGGCCGTTTTACCTCGACCGGCGGAGTCGCGGACTCGAAAGGGTCCCGCGTAATCTACTCCGCAATTCGAGAAAGGTCGTGCCGCGCGGGTGCGTTCCGGAATTAAATCCTGCATTATCTGCGTGGACGCTGTTGCATTCCATCTCACGCAGCGCATGCAACCATGGATAACCGTACGCGTCGCGTTATGACAGCCGATGATCCAGAATTTCTGTCTCACCGTGTACATGGTCAATTCCAAACCCCCGTGCAGCGTATCCTCATGACATTGCCTTATTATCATGTTCGAAACATGATGTTTTGGCAGAAATATCGGGTGTTTGGTTTCCCATGCAAGTGCCGCATTCTCCAACCTTCCACCCATGGGAGGGGTGTCCTGATAGGGGCCCCCCTCCCATCAGGCGGCGCAGGGTCGGCTCGGATGGGGTGGCAGTGCCGCCTGTCCGGGTCCGGCGCACGGAGCGGCACCCTCGGTGGGCTGGTGCGGCCATTGGCTGCCGGTCGCCGAGGGGTAGAAACGGGGTCGCGGGCGGTTGCGAGTTGGGGCTCGCATCCGCCACTAGACGTAGCCCCGGGATGGATGGCGGCAGGACGAAGTGGCCTCGTCCCATTCTTTTTTCGGAGTTGCTACGAGCGTATGCGAGACGCGTTTTCCTTCTTCCGTTTCGATCGAAGCGGGTATTTTCGGCCAATATTCTTCCGCCCGCCGAAGCCACGGCGGGCCGGAAATCCATAGTTTCGATTGAAGAAGTTCCGCGGCTTCCACTCTCGCGAATTTAAATCTGCGGGATTTGAGCGCGTGGGAACATGACGCCATTCGGCGTTCGGAAGCATCGTCTGGATTTTTGATACACGGTTGGCGATTACCACCTTCCATGTCGACGCATGTTTTTTCAGCCAAGCTAGTGCAATCGTAGTATCTGTCCAACAGATTATGCGGTCCAATTTCATGGAGACGGACCGCTTTACGTGCATCACAAGCTCGGAGAGGAATACTGCCCCGTTTAATTCCAGTACGGGTCTGGATTGCGTTTTGATCGGCGCCACCCGCGGTTTTGCCATTACCAATGTCGTAAAGACGTCATTGTTTGTCGTCGTCACGCGTAAATACGTGACGGCGGAGTAGGCGGCGAGGGAGGCGTCGCAGAATCCATGCAACTCCACGGATACGGTATCGGCTCCGCACCGTATCCATATGGGAATTTTTAATTCTTTCAAGCTGTTCCAATCCACGCAAAACATATTCCACGTTCGTTGCGTGTCCGCGGAGATTTGGTCGTCCCACTGGATTTTCTCCAGCCACTGGGACTGCATCAAAATTTTCGCGCGTATTACTACTGGTGATAACCAGCCGAGCGGATCGAACAGCTTTTTTTTTTTTTTTTTTTTCGTGGGGAAAATCTTCGAAAGACTCCCTCCCACCTCTTTGGGGAGAGGCGCGAGGGGTATGTGGGATTCCCCGCGCCCATTGCTTTTATAACGGGCGCGGGACCTACCCACTAAAAACCCCACGGTGACCCTTCCGCACGATTTGGGTGGATACCGGGAATCGCTCGAAGCATACTTCCGGTATCCTCCCCGTGCCTGCGCTTTGCGCCCACCCACGGGGGGACAAACGGTCCCCCCGGCAATCGCCCTGTCTCATAGCGGCGGGACGAGGCCACATCGACCTGCCGCCATCCTACCCGGGGCCGCGTCTAGTGGCGGCTGCGAGCCCCAACTCGCAACCGCCGCGACCCCGTTTCTACCCCTCGGAGGCCGGCAGCACAAGGCCGCACCAGGCCACCGAGGGTGCGCAAGATATGGGGGAGGCGGCGCAGGAGCTGCGCGGGCGAAATGCCCGGCTGCAGCTCCTGGTGGAGGAGGAGCGACGTGGGAGGATGAGGGCAGAGGCGCGCTGGAACAGCGCAGCCCTCCCTCCTATCCTCCCTCCTCCTCCACCTCCACCACCACGATCCACGGGCGTGGTAAATAAGCGGAGTGCGGCGGCGGTGTTGCGTGGCCCTTCCACCCGCACTCCGCCCGTGCAGAGTTCCCCATCCTCCTCAGAGGACGAACATCTGAGGAGGATCGGGAACATGATAGATAGTAAGCTGGCCGCCTTCCGGGAGGAGCTCCTCCACGGAGGTGCGGTCAGCAACAAGAAGGCGGTGCCTCCCCGACCAAAGTCGGTTCAGGCGGGGAAGGCAAAGGTGGGGGGAGGGAAGGCTCCACCCACCGTGGCCGTTCCGGTGCCGCGGGTCGCGCCCCCCAGAGGGGTAGTGTACCCGCGGCACCATCCCAGGTGGGTGTGTCGTGGAGCGAGGTGGTAGGGCGGAAGGCGAACAGTGCGGCGAGGAAGGCCTCGCAGCCGCGACCTGCTACCTCGCCGCCCGCGGCCAAGGCAAAGGCCGCGAAGGTGCGACACGGGGCGCCCCCCCTAAAACGGCAACAGTGACGCTGACCGTTCCTCAGGGGGGCGACCTGACACTCGCGGGGGCGATGCAGCTCGCCAGGAAAATATATCCCTGGAGGAGCTGGGCATCGCTTCCGTGAGGGCGAAGAGGGCCGTGACCGGGGGTCTCCTGCTGGAGATCCCTGGTGCAGAGGGCGGCGTGAAGGCGGACCGACTCGCCCAGAGGCGCCAGGAGCAGCTGGGCGAGCGGGGTGTCCGAGTCGCTCGGCCCACGAAGCGCACAGAGATGCGCATATGTGGGCTGGATGACTCGGTCACCGCGAAGGAGGTGTCCCGTGCCCTAGCGAGGGCGGGTGATTGCCTCGATGGAGATGTGCGGGTCGGAGATATCCGCAGGTCTCCTTCCGGCCTGGGGTCGGTGTGGACCCGGTGTCCCCTCTCCGCCGCTAGAAAGGTGGCGGAATCCGGGAGGGTATTGGTGTTGTGGGTTTCGGCGCGAGTGGAGATACTCGAGCCGCGCCCACTCCAGTGTCACCGCTGCCTCGAGCTGGGGCACGTGAGGCAGTGGTGCACCTCGCCGGTGGACCTCAGCGGTCAGTGTTACCGCTGCGGGGCGAATGACCACCGCGCGAGCCAGTTTTCGGCGGCCCCCCACTGCCTGCTATGTGCGGACATGGGGAGTCCAGCCGATCACAGGGTGGGGAGCAAAAAGTGCTCTCCCCCGCCCCGGAAGGGGAAGAAGAAGGGGCCCACCCCGGTTCAGGCACCGCGGTTGCTGGCAGCGTCCACAATGGTGGTGGACGGTGCAACGGGGACGGACAGCCGGTAAATAACGGCGCCCCACCTCCTCCTCCAGGCCAATCTCAACCGCTGCCGCGCGGCACAGGACATGATGTCCCAAGTCCTCGCGGAGTGGGGGGTTGGCCTGGCGGTCGCCGCCGAGCCGTACCGCGTGCCTGATCACCCACATTGGGTGGGCGACGCGGACGGTTTGGTGGCGACGGTATGAGGAGGTGGCGACGGGTCCCCGCCGTTCTCCATTCTGGAGCGCGGTCGGGGTTTCGTCGCCGTGGACTGGGGGGTAGTCGCCGTAGTGGTGTGCTACATCTCGCCCCGCAGCGGTCTCGCCGTGTTCAAGCTGTACTTGGCCGAGGTCGCGGCATGCGTGCACCGCTGCGCGGCACGGCCGGTGCTGGTCCTGGGGGACTTTAACGCCAAGCCGGTGGCTTGGGGTTCCCCTAGGACCACCGTTCGCGGCGGGATCCTGGGCGACTGGGCGGCGGGGCTCGACCTTCGTTTACTGAACCGGGGGTCGGAGCACACGTGCGTGCGGCGATATGGGGGGTCCATCGTGGATGTTGGATTCGCGACCCCCAACGCCGTGCGCATGGTGTCGGGTTGGCAGGTGGTCCCGGGGGCAGAGACACTCTCCGACCACCGGTATATTCGGATGGAGTTCTCTGCCGCCGGGGCTGCATCCCGGCACCACCGCCCGGATGGCACCCCACCGCGCCGCTGGGCGCTTCGGCGCCTGGACAAGGACGCCCTGATGGCAGCTGCCCTCGCTGCAACTTGGCCGCAGGTGGTGTCCGAGTTGCCAAGCATGGAGGGGGAGGCTGCCCGGCTCGGGGTACTAGTCGCAAACATTTGCGACGCGTCGATGCCCCGGGTCGGGCGATCTTCTCCTCGCCGGGCGGTGTACTGGTGGTCGGCCGCGATCGCGGAATTGCGGGTCGCGAGTGTCCGCGCCCGACGCCAGTACGCCCGCGAGCGCCGTCGTCTACGACCGGACGATGGCGTGGCGCGAGCGAGGGCAGATGACCTGTATGAGGCATACCGGATGGCGCGGGTTGCTCTGCAGGTCGCCATCAAACGGGCCAAGACCCGGGCATGGAAGGATCTCCTCCAGACCCTCGATGACGATCCTTGAGGGCGCCCGTACAGGATGGTGCTGAAGAAGCTCCGCCCGTGGGCGCCCCCCGTCACCGAGGGTCTTGACCCCCGGCTGCTGGAGGACGTGGTCAATACTCTCTTCCCAATTCGGGTGAGGGGACCACGTCTTCCGGCGGAGGCGGCAGTCCCAAGGGAGTGGGTGGCCGGGCTGGGGGTCACTCAGGGGGAGCTGGCCGCAGCCATCAGACGGCTCGGGGCGCGTAACACGGCCCCGGGTCCGGATGGTGTGCCCGGCCGGGTCTGGGTCTTGACCCAGGGCGTAATTAGAGCCGACCTCAGGCGGTTGTTCGACCGATGCCTGGGGGACGGGCGATTCCACCCCAGTTGGAGGTGGCGAGAATGGTCCTCCTCCGGAAGGAGGGTCGGCCCGCGGAGTCTCCCTCCGCATACCGGCCCATCTGTCTCCTCGACGAGGTGGGCAAGCTCTTCGAGCGGGTGATTGCTGCCCGCCTCGTCGAGCACCTGGCGCGGGGTGCCCCGGCCTGGCCGACTGCCAGTACGGTTTCCGGGAGGGTCAATCGACCATCGACGCGATAGGTCGTGTCAGGGCGCTCCCGGAGTCGGCCGTCTCCCGGGGAGGGAAGGCTTTGGCAATATCCTTGGATATTGCCAACGCCTTTAACACCCTGCCCTGGGAGGAGATACGGAGGGGGCTCGAATATCATCGGGTCCCCCCTTGTCACGGGGCGGTCATCGGGGATTATCTCCGCGGCAGGTGGATCGAGTATCCGAGCCGTGATGGGCATATGCGGAGGGAGGTGTACTGCGGTCTTCCGCAGGGGTCGGTCCTCGGGCCACTCCTGTGGAACATCGCGTACGTCGCAGTGTTGCGGGCCGACCTCCCCGACCTCCCCGCCGTGTGTTATGCAGATGACACACTGGTGCTGGCCCTCGGGGCGCACTGGGGGAGGGCCAAGCGTCTCGCGGAGGAGGGGGCGCAACGCGTCGTCGACCGGTTCAGAGGGATGGGGATGACGGTGGCGGTCCATAAGACCGAGGTGATAGAATTCCATTCACATCGGCAGGATCCGCCACCCCCTCTGATCTGCGTTTGTGAGTCTAATATCGAGGTGAAGCCCCAGATGAGGTATCTGGGGCTGATCCTCGATAGCCACTGGCGCTTCGAGGAGCATTTCCGCTGCCTTTTTTTTTTTTTTTTTTTTTCGTGGGAAAATCTCGATAGACTCCCTCCCACCTCTTTGGGGAGAGGCAGGAGGGGTGTGATTCCCCGCGCCCATTATAACGGGCGCGGGACCTGCCCACTAAAAACCCCACGGTGACCCTTCCGCGCGATTTGGGGAGGATACCGAGGAATCGCTCGAAGTATGCTTCCGGTATCCTCCTCCGTGCCCGCGCTGCGCCCACCCGCGGGGGGACATAACGGTCCCCGGTAATCGCTCTGTCTCATAGCGGCAGGACGAGGTCACATCGTCCTGCCGCCATCCGTCAGGGCCGCGTTTAGTGGCGGCTGCAAGCCCCAACTCGCAACCGCCGCGACCCCTTCTCTACCCCTCGGAGGCCGGCAGCTCATGGCCGCACCAGGCCACCGAGGGTGCCGCTCCGTGCGCCGGACCCGGACAGGAGGAAATGCCACCCCATCCGGTCCGACCCTGCGCCGCCTGGCAGGAGGGGGCTCCTATCAGGACCCCCTCCCAGCCTGGGTCATGCGCCACGCCGAGGGGGCCGCCCGCGTCGCCTGACGCCCAGACGACGCTCTCTCGCCACCAAACGAGCGCGAGCCTCAGCGCGCCGCTGACGCTCGCGCTCCCTTCCAGCGGTCTCCTTCTGCAACATTACGATTTCGCAGAAGGAGGCCACGGCCCTCCACTTCTCCTCGCTGCCGAGCATGGCGCGCACCATGCCCGGCAGCGAGACATTACGCCCGATAACGCCGATCAGGACACGGCGTTCACCCTCCCATGCAGCGCATACCTCGAGGGTATGTTCCGCCGTGTCCTGCTCAGCGTCACAATGGCAGCAACGCGCCGTCGGCTCCTTCCCTATCCGGCACAGGTATCTCCCGAAGCTGCCATGCCGGAGAGCACCTGTGCCATCCTGTAAGTGAGGCTTCCATGGCCTCTGTCCAGCCACTCACATAGGAGTGGCCGAACAGCCCCGACTGTCCGGTGCCCCGCGGTAGGCAGAGCCAACCGCTCTTGCCACGCGTGCACCACGGACAGCCGGGCCTGACGCTTCAACTCGCCCCAAGCAGGTTCCTGCACACCCGGGACCGCCCCCACCCCCGCGCGACGGTCGACGCGGTGACGATACATCATCGCGTGCGACCGCGCGAGGGCAGATAAACAATTGCGCCATTCTGCTGCCCAGCGAAGGCGACAATCTGCTCAATTTCAGCAACCACGCTAGGAAGGAGCGGCTCCCTTTCGTTGTATATGCAGATCTGGAGTGCATCATCGCAAAAACGTTGGACAACCAAGCGGGTGATAATAAATTACATACATATCAACACCACAATGTACACAGCATTGCATATGCTATTATACATTGTTCATATGATACATCACTGTCGATGTATCGATGTCGCCGCGACATAGATTGTGTTTCATGGTTCGTCGACGAACTTAAAAATTTTGCAAACTTTGCCAAACCTATTCTTACCAGTAATGTTTCCATGCTGGATTTAACTCCCGAACAGTTGACGACATTTCGCAATGCAGCACATTGTCATATTTGCGAAGAACTATCTCAAGGCTAGCGATGTACGAGTTCGCGATCATTGCCCTCTGTCCGGACGGTTCAGAGGCCCAGCACATTCGGAGTGCAATTTAAATTATAAAAATGTGTTTTACATCCCCATAGTTTTCCATAATTTATCCGGCTATGATTCGCATTTCATTATCGAGGAAATAGCTACCGCTTTCGAAGGTCACATTGATGTATTACCTATAACTAAAGAAAAATATATTTCTTTCACAAAACATATTGAAGATACGGATGAATCAGACTCGCAAAATTATATTAAATTACGATTCATCGATTCATACAAATTTCTAAATACCAGTCTCGACAAATTAGCATCTTTTCTTAACACAGATCAATTAAAAATTGTGCGATCCCAATTTGGAACATTATCCACAGAAGATTTCAATTTATTGGCGCGAAAGGGTGTCTTTCCATATGAATACCTTGATTGCGCGAACAAGCTGCAGGATCCATGCTTACCACCGCGCGAGTCATTCTACAGTTCGTTAACGGGCGAGACTGTATCAGAGACCGATTTCCGCACACGCCGAGACAGTCTGGCAGCGTTTCGAGATTAGAACCTTGGGCGAATACAGCAGATTTGTATTTGAAAACTGATGTCTTGTTATTGGCAGATATTTTTGAAAATTTTCGCGAAAGTTGTATCAAGAGCTACGGATTAGATTCAGCGCATTACTATACTCTTACCTTGGTTTCACATGGGATGCAATGCTAAAACATACCAAAATTACATTCGAATTGCTCACAGACATCGATATGGTCATGTTTATCGAACGCGGTATACGCGGGGGCTTAAGTCAATGTTCCGGAAGATACGCACATACCAATAACAAGTACATGTCATCTTACGACACATCGGAAGAGTCATCGTACTTGATGTACTTTGACGTGAACAATTTGTATGGATGGGCAATGTGTCAGCCTCTATCATACGCTAAATTTCAATGGGTCGAAGATGTTGTAAATTTTGACGTATCTTCAATCGGTGTCGATTCGCTCACGGGATACATTCTCGAGGTAGATCTGGAATATCCGCAACGTCTGCACGATGCTCATGCAAATTTGCCGTTCTGTCCGACGCGTGCCAAACCACCTGGCAGCAGGCAGGACAAGTTACTCGCGACGGTATACGATAAGCAGCGTTACATAATCCATTATCGCAACCTGCAGCAGTGCACGCGTCACGGTCTTCGTATTACAAAGATACACCGCGTGCTTCAATTCGCTCCAATCTCCTGGCTCCGCGATTACATCGAACTCAACACACGATTTAGAACAAGCGCGACAAACGACTTTGAAAAGAATTTGTACAAATTGATGAACAACGCAGTATTCGGTAAAACTATGGAAAATGTACGAAACCATGTGGATGTAAAACTTGTGACACATTGGGAAGGGCGATATGGCGCGGAGGCAATGATCGCGAAACCGAATTTCCACAGCAGAAGTGTTTTTTCAGGAAAATTTAGTAGCTGTTGAATTGCGAAAACTCGAGGTGAAATTCAACAAACCGATATACGTGGGTATGTGCATTCTGGACATATCAAAACTTTGTTTGTATGAATTTCACCACGAGTACATGTCTCCTAAACACGGGCAAAATTGTAAAATTCTATACACCGACACTGACAGTCTTATTTATCACATTCGGTGCGACGATATCTACGAGTCTATGAAGCACAATATCGATAGATTCGACACAAGCGATTATCCTACCGACAATCCATATAATATGCCACGCGTAAATAAGAAGGTTCCGGGGCTGATGAAGGATGAAAATAACGGTGCGATAATGACTGAATTCATAGGTCTTAGAGCGAAAATGTATGCACTTCGCGTAGACGGCAAAAAAGATACGAAGAAGGCGAGAGGCGGCAAGACCAACGTCATAGCCAGAACGATAACTTTCGTGGACTACGCGCAGTGTTTGCGCAAAGAGATCGAAATGGTTCGCAGACAATCTTGCATACGGTCTAAATTGCACAAAGTGTACACCATTTCGGAATCCAAAATCGCTCTAAGTCCGTATGACGACAAGCGATATATCGTACCCGATTCGACCGACACTCTGCCCTGGGGACATTATAATATACCGTTGTAAAATAGAAATTATTATTATTGTATTTATTATAAATAGTGGAATTTATTGTATAATATAAAATTGTTTACAAATTGTCCGCAAATGTATAGAAATTTGTATTTATTAACTCATTCATATAAATAGTGGGATTAATGTGTAAAATAAAAGTCGCCACTCATGTATATGTATATGCATCATTGTATTTTATTGAACCATGTATTATTATGTTACAATTCATTATTTTTATTTATCCAAGAATTGTGTGATTTATCAAAGCCCAACCACTTGACATACACCTTATCCCCCTTTCTGCGCAACACTTTTTCCACTAGATGCACATCAGGATCTGTGACGCGTTGCAGCTCATGTTCGTAGAATCCTCAGGCAACAGGTTTTCCAAAGGAATCGAGGAGCAGATACGTCGCGGGATTAGTTGCCTGTACTTTGGCTTATTTTAAACACCTCCGTTGTCCAATTCGGTGTATAGCCTTTATCGAAGATGGTTTTAAATTTGCTTACGCGCACAAACTCGCCCAATTTGAATCTCGCTGGAGCAGCGATCTTTATGTTGCTGTATACTGTAGCTAGCAGCTTATCGGCGATCGCAGGGGTAACATCGCAAGGGCGCATTCCGATGGTTCTATGTTTTCGTGCGTTATACTCTGCAAGTAGACGCGGTAGTGCATCAGCCCATTTATAGGTTCCATTGAGCGTAAACAGTTTCCACATATTGTTCTTCAAAGTTCGATTGAAACGTTCTACGACGGAGGCCTTCATCACCGAATACGTCGAGTAATGATTAATGCCATGCTTTGTCATGAGTTTCTGCACATCAACGTTGTAACATTCTTTTCCTTGATCGGTTTGCAAATTTTTCGGATGTCGATCTCTAAATATCTTTGCAAACGCTTTAGTCACCTCAGCACCACCTTTAGTCTTGAGCGGTACCGCCCATGCATACTTGCTCAGCACATCGATGACCGTGAGTATATAGTGATGACCTCGGTTGAATCGCGAGTATGGACGCATTTCTACAACGTCAGCTTGTCACAGATCATCGTATCCATGCACTATGACGTGTCTCCGCGGGAAATGTCTTCGAGCTGGAGCATGCAATTCCTCAACAAGTTGTCGCTTCTTGAGACTATGGCTTTCATTACTCTCGGATTTCGATATTGATTGCATGTTTGATCGCAGAGATGTCTTTGACACGAATAATGCGATAATTATCGTGTACATACATTATGTTGCTCCCCATCGGCTCGAGGAAATTCTGGTCAAGTTCAACCGTCTCGCATGATTTTCCTTCGCATTGTCGCTGCGGATTCAATGCGCGTGATATCTCTTGAACGCTGTTTTGCAACGTCAACATATCTCTCTGAAACATGACCAGCTTCCTCTCCAATTCTTCATGCTGCTCTCTCAAAGTTTAAGGCTCTTTTCCATATATAGTTTATTAACGGCATCGCTGTCAACTGTCGGCTGAGCTACGCGTCGTATCTTGCGTGATTTTGCATCAAAGTCGGCACCTGCCACGCAAAGAGCATTGTCTCGCATATAATTTCGAAGCAAACGGTTCCTCGATAATCCATAGAATTTCATGGCCATGCGAGTTGTTACCCGCCTGACGCGACGCTTCCAACAAACGGAGTCGATCCACCAGCTCGTTGGGATCGTCACAGTGCACGTAATTGATCTTGTTATCATTTACCGTCATGACATGCGGAACCGGCAGGCCTTTCCCTGCCTTACTGACAGATACACGGGGTAGTAGCGGCGCAATTACATGTTTATACTTGTATCCCTTGTTACCCATTATAGGATTTTGTGCGTTATGGCCACGTCTGTGAGCATTTGTTGTCAGTAGTATACTTTTGTATTTTTGCCTATCAGCATCTGTGTATATGGCGTCGTCGGGAATTCTCTTGAAAATAAGTTCATAAAGCTCGGGAGTTCCTCCATATTTTACACCATCTATGATTATATTATCATCCTTGTTGTTAGAATGTGGGCTCAAACACTGATTGAGAACCTCGTCTAACGGGGTCCGGATCACGAGAGAATAGGAGGATGGAAAAGTAATTCTCACCCGTTATATTTATTTTCACGTCGTCGAACGTTCGACGACGCCGTTTATTTTTTGGCCCTTTTAAATTAGTACAGCCTTTTGTTTGGTATTAGGCGACGCGTGATCCGCCTGGCCGTCGTCTGGCGGCTGCTCGTGTCACGCTGTTCTGAAACCAAAAGAGACGGAACTATGTGTAAATATTCGGCAACGTGTGTCACGCTTTCCGTCTCGTTTTAATGTACACGCGCTCCTGATTATGCTCGTCGCGCTCAGGAGCGGGAAACTCAGCTGCCGCGTTACGCGTCTAAGCTTAGTGGACTGTATATGTTGTGCGCGTTCCCTTTAAGCCAGGAAACTACTTATTGCAGTTTTGGGAAGACGAGATTCAACCTCGTTTCTTCCTCGACTGCAGGTTTTGACTGTCGTAGGAGAGGGTAACGGGTGGAGGTTGTAAGGCTGCAACCGTACCCGCTCCTCGGCCCTTTCAACCTTATTGCGTGCGTACGGGCACGGTGTGATGCAGGTGTGCCAACGGCGCCCATGTGGGTCGACTTACGATTGGGCCTGACACTACGTAGCTTAATGAATTAACGTCCTACGCACAGTGACCGTAGTAGACCGGCGATCTTTGGAGGTATTCTGCGATTCGTCGTAAGCTGGGGTGAAAGTTGTCACCACACTTCGACTAGAAGGTGGTAAATCCACCCAGTATTTTATACACCCTGGATTGTGGGTTCGAACCGTTTGATATACAAGAGAGAGGTACGAGAGTCAACCTCGATACCTTAAACACGACCTCTGATTGCAGCGATCCGTGTTCTCTTTTACTTTTGATTTTTTCTGACCAAGGTGGGTCGTAGCCACTGCTGAATACCTCGGACACGATCTCTGATTACATCCTAATAGATGTTGCAAATGACTCATCGGCAGAAGTTTCGTAAACGTCTTCAGCATTGGTTGCGATCGACTGTCCATCGGGAAATGTATTTATTGGTGCAGGCGGAACCGGGGAATCGTTTGACATGACATTCGGTTGTTTCCGCTTCGATTGAACTGGTGTGGAGGTTACGAGCGAATTTTCCGATGACGTGTATAATCGTTTTCTACTTCTCTTATGCAATGTGTTCCCTTTCGGTTGGATTTTTGGTTTATGTGTTAATGTTTCATTTCCCTTCAACGTTCGTGCTCGTCAGCGATGGCATGTCAGCTTTGTCGCTGTTGTATTTTCCACAATATGTTTTAAGGGATCGACAACAGGTTTAAAGTATCTCTCCAACGCGATATCTTCCTCCATCTTGCCAGTCTTCAAAGCCTGATGTTTCTTGCGAATGGAATCACTGGTGTTTGCAATTTCCTTCGCTATTCTCTCGCGATCCTTAATCTCCAGACTATCGATATCAATCATTGTGCCGCAGACGTTGCTTTTCAACCGACGTGTCGATGACGATTGACCACCTCACGGTACCGCAAACTCGTTAAATCCCTTTCTATAACGTCCATTGGACATCGCACAATCCTTGTCTATCACCACGAAACCGTACTCCGTTGCCAACAATTGCGACACAAAGCGCAGAAATCCTCGTAAGACATGTTAGTGTTTACGTGATCGTTGTACACATGTTTCAAGTTGGTGCCATCCTGCTTAAACAGAATCAGCAGATTTGCATTGTCATGTATAAGATGTTTGGGAATCTTTGCATACGTCTGACAGAGATAAAAACAGTCAACGTTCGAATGGCGCCCCATTGCAAAGTATTCTCGTATCGTATCTTGCTTGTCGCATGCCACGTCATCAAAGATAAAAATGGAATTCGGAAGCGATTCGGAAGCGATTCGCTCGGTGGGATGACGTCACTGTTATTTGAAAACGTGAAGTAGCCAATTTCATCTATCGGAGCAAATAAATTCTCCAAATACTGATATTTCGGCTGCTGCAACGACTTGGAATACACGTACACGTTCTCGAAGCGAACGCCGTGAGGACTTTCCAACAAGCTCACCAGCACATTGGTCTCCGCACTTTGATGGGCCTCAAATGAGGCTGCGGATAGTGTTTGGCAGCATGCTACCGTGTCTGCGTTTTGTTTTCGAGGACATCATTTGCGATTTATCATCAAAATTTGTCACGCGTATAGTCACAGGTTGTCGCACGAATCGCATCCTCGCTGCAAACCGCGAAAATGATTTTTGGCACATCGAAGCGACTATGCGTCCTATTTATAGGTCCGCGTCGAAGCAAAACAGCTCAGTATTCGAAATGCTTCTCGTTCTGCCGGATAATTGCGACATTCGAGACATAACCTCTGAGCAGCTGATTATTCTACTTCACGAATTTGGCAGACACATTGACCAGTTGTGGGACAGACTCCCCGAGCATATAAAAGCCGATTCTGAGGTTCGGCAGTATCGTCTGTGTCTGGAACATTATAATCGCCCTTGGCAGCGAACGCATATCGACGGTCCAGCACCGCTGATTAAAAACTGCAGCGAATGTTGCCGACGAGAGTAAAGAAAGGCGGTGGTTTGTTAAATCGCGCTACCTATCGAATTACATATCCCAGGACATCAGTTTTGTGGTCCAGGAACTCATCTGGCAAAACGATTGGCTAGAGGGGATCGAGGGATCAATCCGTTGGACGCAGCGTGTCGCGAACACGATATTGCATATTCGCGTAGCAACGACCTCGGCGAAAGGCACGCAGCAGATAACGTACTCGCTGACAAAGCGCGGAAACGCATCGTTGCGCGAGACTCGACTCTGGGTGAAAGAGGAGCTGCTACAGCTGTTTGGGCAGCTATGAAGGCCAAGACGAAAATCGGAATGGGGATGAAACAAAACCCCGCAAAAGGACTGTAAGAAAAGCATCGCAAAAGCGGATTCTTCCAGTGACCACTTCTCCCGCTGCTAGGTGTTCTCGGATCATTAGCTGGCGGAGCGGCGGGGATCGCCAAGGCGGTAAACGATAATAAGGCAGCGCAACGTCAGCTGTAGGAAATGCGGCGTCATAATCGCTCCATGGAAGGGCGTGGACTCTATCTGACACCATACAAGCGCGGACAGGGAATCTCGAAACGAAAAAACAAAAAAACAAAAAACGCTGAAAAGACAATAAAAATGCCTGTGGGTGTAACTACAGACATGCAATTGAATGAGTTGGCAAAACGTATGCGTATTCCATTCTTTAGAGTTGTTTTGATGCGCAACGCGCTACCAGCCGGAGGAGTACGTCGAAACGAGAGCGGTATCGTGAATTTGGACAATGTCGAGGGACCGGGGACTCATTGGGTGGCGTATGCGAAGAGAGGGCATCGAGCTGTATACTTCGACAACTTTGGCAATCTTCGACCGCCTAAGGAATTGACACAATATTTGGATAATGATGATGTGAAAATTGAATACAATCGAACGTCTTATCAGGAGTATGATCAGAGCAATTGTGGACAACTTCACGCTTTTCGCTACTAACGATTGGCACCAAATTTAAGGATTGTCCCCGCCACTCTGATTCAGTACTAGTCGAGCAGTTTCTCGGAATATGTCGTTAACATTGTAACTCTAACTTTGGCAAGAGTAGCACCCTCGTTGTAAGCTACTTTCCACCCATAGATTTGAGCGACGATGATTACGAGCTTGGTCTAACAACCTTTGAAACGTATCATACAATACCCAACATCGACTCGAGCAACGATAAATTCTACTTCACCACAAACTATGACATCGACAACAACAGCGTCGACACTGGCCACGAGTACATTACGATTCCCCCCACGGCTCCTACGAACTAGACGCCATTGCCAAGTATTTGAAGCAGCGATTACTTGAGCGATATCCTCAAAATCTCGGTGGTACCGATGATGAAGATAATGATGATGGTGACAATGATATATATCCTGTAGTGTTACGCCCCAACAACAACACCATGAAAAGCGAGCTGTACTGCTCGTTTGCCGTAGACTTTACGAAACCCAATAACATTGGATCGCTATTGGGATTCTCGGCGAATCGGGAATTAGAACCGGGGCAGTGGCACGAATCGGACGACCCGATTAATATCATGAGCGTAAACATTATTCGCATTGAATGTAGTGTGACGCTGGCGCGTACAACAATGGGAAGCGTGTACATACGATACATGAGATTTTCTCCGAGAGTCCCGCCGGATATAAGATATCGGAAACGCCCGCACAGATCATTTACCTTCCAATCACCGCACGGATCATTACGGATCTAACGATACGCGTTGTGGATCAAAACGGACGATTGCTGGATTTTCGAGGTGAAGAGATTACCATCAAACTGCACGTGCGACGACGACGACGACGATAATACCTGTGGTGCGAACGAATGAGATGCTTGAGTTGAACGACTCCAGAAACACGATTCTTCCAAAAGAAATTGTCTACAACAACAACAACTCCTCCGAGTACGCTAAAACGAAGAGGCTCAGTGCTGCAAACATTGCATTTTTGAAATCATTGGGATTCATTGTGCGCATTTACGTTGAAAATGGCTGACATTCTAAGCATTGGAGGGAAGCCGACGTTTGATGATCGCATTGTTAAGCTCGAGACTCACACATACAACCCATCCGTTAACACAACGATTGGACACAGTGATGGAGATAAGAATACCTATACAACAGCAAGAGTTATACTCTTTGCAGTGTGAAAGTTTCCTCTTCGTGGAGGTGAAATTGACGATACATAAGCCAAATGATGCTTCAACGGTGATGTTGGGAAATAATTGCATGGCGTTCATATTTGATGAGATTCGATATGAGCTGAATGGTGTGGAGATTGATCGCAACAGAAACGTTGGAATAACTAGCACGCTTAAAAATTATGTATCACTGACATCCGATGAAGGCAAAAATATGGAGAATGCTGGATGGGGCTTGAAACGACGCGATGAGTTGGTAGTGAAAAATCATTTCAATTTTTGCGTCCCGCTCAAATATTTGCTGGGATTTTGCGAGGACTACAAACGCATGGTTATTAATGCGCGTCACGAATTGATTTTAATACGATCGCGCAACGATAACAATTCTCTAATTGGGTCTCCAACGTTGGAACCAGAAATTGAATTACTTAAAGTGCAATGGCGGATGCTTCATGTGACGCTAAACGATGTTAATAAGCTATCGTTGCTACATGCTTTGGAAAGTGGGCAAAACCTGAGCATTAGTTTTCGCTCGTGGGATCTGTACGAGTATCCTCTCTTACTGAGCACGACCAAGCATTCGTGGGCCGTCAAGGCAGCCGCACAGCTGGAGAAGCTGCGATATGTTGTCTTTTCTCTACAGACTGCTCGAAAGAATGTGATGACCGAAGACGCTCCTCGGTTTGACCACTGCATATTGACCAATTTATAACTGTTTCTCAACTCGGAATTTTATCCGTACGATGACATGAACTTGGACTTTGACAAGAATAGACACGCCATCTTGTTTAGCATGTATACGCATTTCCGTAAATCGTATTACGGACATAGTTGCAACGAGGCATTATTCACCGTTGCCCAATTTTTACAATTTGGTCCCTTCGTGGTGATTGACTGCTCGCGACAAAATGAGTCGATCAAGAATAGCACCGTGGACGTGCGCATAGAATTCGATTGTAAAGAGAATGTGCCAGCAAATACTACGGCCTACTGTCTCATTTTGCATGATCGGGTGGTTGAATACAATCCGCTGACAAACGTGGTGCGCAAAATCAATTAAATCCCAACGCTACTTACTTGCCCTCTCGTGTGCCAAATTCGTACAAATTTTCATCATGAAAATCGAGATGCTTTACGAGAAAGACCGCATTCTCCCGCCTGTCTTGGAAGTGAGCGGATCTCTAAATTGTTCCGATAATGACCGTACCAACATTTGTTGACCTGCAAGGGTTCAGTGTTGATGGAAGATTTGTTGTGAAGGAAGTGGCTGTCCTACGAAAAGGAACAATTCTCTCGCATTATATATTTGGGAGTTCGATGCCGCAATATCTTCTTACGAAATCTGACAAATCATGCATCCGGTGGTTGACGGCAAAACATCACGGACTACGGTGGGAAGATGGAGACGTTCCGTACAGTATGGCTAAACAGGTAATTACGAAAGCTGTTGTCGATGCGGTCGATGAAGAAGATGACGCACCGCATATCGCATATGTTAAAGGGCTGCAGAAACGAGAGTGGCTTGCGTATTTCCTCGATGAAATACTATGCTAAATGCACTTAATACCTTACGATGTGACAGACACGCAAAGCATTGTGCCATGCAAAATGTATTTAAAATATTCAACTGGTGGTCTAAACGACAGAGAGAAATGCGTAAATAAATATAATCAATTTTTAATATATAAAAATTTTGTTTCTTCACCCTCCCCAACCTAACCTCCTGCACATGATGTACGCTAGATTAAGACTATAGTTATAATTACTATTATGTAGAAGCGGTTCAATATGCGATCAAAGTGGTACCATACATGTTCAGAGTGGTATGATAGACGTTTGATAGACGTTTGATAGATGTTCAGAGTGGTTCGATACACATTCGGTACATGATCAAAGTGTTACGATACATGTTCAAAGTGGTATGATAGATGTTCGATGCGCGTTCAAAGTGGTATGATAGAGGTTCGATGCATGTTCGAAGTAGTACGATAGGTGTTTGATAGATGTTCAGAGAAGGGAGAAAGAAGATGCGTGTGAATAAAGGGAGAGGTTGGTCAGTGAAGATAGATATGCAAGGAGGGTGTAGATTTCGAAGAACATGAAGAACAAAGACATCCTACTTTGCAACAACTGATATGGAGTAGTCGAATAATCGGTTTAAAGAAGAAGGAGAAGTGATACGGCTTAGGCAATGATACATGCGAGGAAGATGGAGATGGTCAACAAAAGATTTCGAAGAACATGAAGAACAAAGACATCCTATTTTGCAAGCTATGCATTTTTCGAGATATACGTTTACATGCATGAGCCTGGAGATGCAGCGAGATCAGTTCTCAGTCGACATTCAACGGAATGGTTCACACAAGAATTGTGCCGAAATTTGATGGATTGCCGCGGCGAGGCGATGAGGAGGTATGTACATACCAATGTTTATGGCATTTATTACATGTAAATATTATATCAGTTATTGTGGGTTCCAGAACGATCCGTCTCCGCCGCCCTCCCCATCGCCGCCGGAGACACCGACGCCACCGGAAATACCATCGCCGCCGGCGAACTGGCGCGAGCGGGTGGAATTATTACATCGTCATTTTCCACATTTCCGGTGGCCGCGGATGCAGCAGCCATTTGCGGACGTCGATGGGCCTCTAAGGCCGCCACGACAAATACAACGGCTTGCGTCGCCACTGCCACCGCCGCCGCCGCCTCCTCCGCCGGAGGAATAATTTTTTTAATTTTTAACTATTATTTTTTTTATTTTTTATTTTTTATTTTTTTATTCTTTAATTTTTATTTTTTTATTTATTTATTTTTTTGTATTTTTTTCTTTTTATATAAACATAACAAAAAATATATAGTATCATTTAAAACATATATTATTTCTCCAATTTTATTTCACCCGTCTTCCACCTTCTCTCCTCGCATAATTCTAAGATTCGACGTTTCAAAAAAAAAATATATATATATTTTTCTATTGTAAGAATATAGTATCATTTAAAACATATATTATTTCTCCAATTTTATTTACCCGTCTTCCACATTCTCTCCTCGCATAAATCTAGGGCTGGACCGTCGATTTAATTTATATTTTATATTTTAATCTGTTGGACGCAGCGTGTCGCGAACACGATATTGCATATTCGCGTAGCAACGACTTCGGCGAAAGGCACGCAGCAGATAACGTACTCGCTGACAAAGCGCGAAAACGCAACGTTGCGCGAGACTCGACTCGACTCTGGATGAAAGAGGAGCTGCAATTTTTCGAGTAAATTTTTCACATTTAGTATACAGTATGAAACTTTTTATTTCTTGTGTTTCGTAATGATATTAACCATTTTCTATAACGCGTTTTGCAAGAGTTTGACCAAACCTAACCACAGTGAACTATAAAAATCTGAATTTATACGAGTACTAGAATAATAAATAGAAAGAATAGATTTACGAGCCGAATGATGTATTGTTTTTTTTCGCTAGCTGTAAATATTTTCTTAGGAGAACATTATGTAATTCTTTTTTTTTTAGATCTCATCAAACGTACCGAGAACGCCGAAAAGACAATAAAAATGCCTGTGGGTGTTGAAAAAATTTTCGGGGTCATCCGTCCCTCGGTTCGGTATGAGAAGTTTTCGGGGATCATTCCCCCCCTATTAAAAAATTTCCGACGGCGGGCCAGGTCTGGAGAGGTCTCCGCGGCGGCTCGGCCTGGACTAATCCCCTGACATCCCCCACTCCACGGCTCGTGTGCGCGCAACCACTCTTCCTCTCCCCACAGGCCCCGCGCCGCACTCCCCCGCGCGCCCTACCTTTCCCTCGCCGCACGCTCCCATCATTGCCCCGTGGGTTAGAATCCCCATAGCTATACTACTGTCATCGTATACATAAAAGTCATAGTTTAGATAAAGTTTCACGTTGGTCAAGTTACATGCATCGAAGTTGCTCGCATCTTGAGACATGATGTTCTTTCGACCAGTCTGCAGCGCAAAAAGCTACGTATCGCCGATTTTCCAGCTGAGTTGCAGTTTTAACGGCCCACGAATGTTTAGTTGTACTTTTGCAATAATGGGTGTGCTCGTACAGGTATCCCACGAACGAAAACTCATGCCAGGGTAGCTGCCCGCTTTCCAAAATCCGCAAATACATCGATAGTTCGTTCAGTATCGTTCCGGTATAATGCGAGGCATTCGCCACTGTAATCTTTTAGTAATTCGATCTCCGGCTCCAGCGCGGAATTTGCAGCGATCGCTGTTGTTATCGCTGCGAAAGCGCGTATAAGAACACGGGAGCTCATGACGAGCATAGATTACGCACTATACGCTTGTAATCTTCGCAAAAACTCAACTACATGTTTAGCGGTACGCAAAAGTTAACGTAACCTGTCGGTATGTTTTGACTGTGTGGCCCATCCAGCATTCCGTAAAATTAACAATTTATCAAAGTGTCGAGGACACAAAGGTTTTGATGGTACTTGTTATTCCAAGGTTACACACAAATGGTTTCTGTTACGATCGATCTCCACACCATTGAGTTCATATCGAATTTCATCAAACATAAACGCAACACAATTATTTCCGAGATATGCTTCCTCTAACTCCTTTGTTTGTCTTCTCCTTACTGTGAATCTTCCTTCAACGTATAGAAAGCTTCTCGCTTGGCAACGTGCATAAATCCTTGCTGTTGTATAGGTATTCGTATCTCATCGCTGTGTCCAAACGTTATGTTGGCGTATGGGTTGTACGTATCAGTCTCCATCTTGATTTGATGTCGTCAAAGATCGGTTTGCTTCCAATGTTTAAGATAATAGCCATTTTCGTAAGTAACAAAACCCAACGATTTCAGAAATTCAATATTCGATGCGATGAGTTTCGCGGGTGATCGAATTGTGCTTCTCGTCTGATGGTTTTAGAGCAGTCAATATTCGATACAGTGAGACGCGCCGATGATTGAATTGTCTCCTCTTTGTTTTCGCGTGTCGTCTGTTTCACCTATACTCCGTTTCTGTTCAGCACAAGCATTTCCTACTACAGCCGTTGTCTCCGTACATGCAAAAAAAGTCCATAAAGACTCAAACTCCATAAGACCGAGCTCAGTAATCTCACGATTGCTCAAATCGATGGCTGGAAAATGGCTTACTACGAGAATGCTACTTTGGCCGGTGAGCGTTAACGTCAGTACCTTACGATAACATAGTACGGAATACTATGTCAGGATGTTGTCCGAGGCAAGTACTGGGATACGTCTGTAACTTTTAGCTGTATTGCAGAGAAGGAAACACTTTAGAAAAACTATTTCATTTCTTTTAAATAAAAACGAAACTTCTTTATGCAGTACCATGTATACATGGACAATTATTATTATAATAGTATTACATTAGTTGAAAGCTTATTGACGAAGAGAATTCGTATTTCGGTACTATACGTAAGAATAGGAGTTTTCCAAAAGGATCTAAATTGATCTCGGATTGAAAAATAGATGAATTTGATTTTCGGCGCAAAGGTGAGATACTAGTTCTCAAATGGGAAAGATAAGCAGAGATGTTCGGAATGATATATACCATATACAGTGCCGATATCGTTGAGACTGGGAAAATAAATAAAAAAACTGGACAGCAAGTTCGTAAGCCTGGGAGTGCATAACAGAAATACAATCAACATTTGAAAGGTGTTGATCAAGCTGATCAATATCTTTCTATATTATTCATTTTGCGAAAATCAATCAAATGAACAAAAAGAGTATTCATGTTTCTTTTACATTATACTCTCTTCAATTCAATTATTTTGTATCG